>DWHQ01000266.1:0-15491 GCA_018247955.1 Eurytides marcellus marcellus | reverse complement strand
GTGGGAAACAAACCCATGACCTTTGGCTTTGCACTCAGTAGCACTAACCATTACACCAACGGGCCAGTCAAAGTATCATAACGTTTCATAAAGCTTCGAATTGTAGCAGAATCCTCTTCTTTTTTTTTAATAAACTTTATAAATCGCGTAAATTATAACGTTCTCTCCATTTTTAACGAACCGTGAACATATGATAAAATTGCCGACTAACGCTATATTTCATAGTATATGCCTAGAGTCTTTCTTTATTTTCTTTTTTAAGTTTATCGAATGATCTGCTCGTAACACTTACCCAATTGTCTTATTAAATCGCGAACATCTTCTACCAAGAAATCCATTTGGTAGGAGGAAACCCCATCGGGCCTCTCGGAATCGCCATAACCGCGCATGTCTACAGCAACGCACCTGTAAAATGTTATTTTGGCCTTTGTTTATGCTTTTAATTATAAACAAATATATTTTGAACTGATTTAATGCGAAACAAGTTTTCAGTAATGGATTTAAATAATTATATTCCATTTTATGAATGAACTTTTCCATAAAATTTAAACGATGAGATTAGCATTCCATCGTAGTACAGCCTTTTTTACAGCTAAATAATTGAAACATTATTTGACTATCTAGTTAGTGGAAATATATAAATCATAAGTTCGTGTTTTTCCCACATTCGAAACTTTAACAATAGCGAAATATATTTCTTCATATGTACCGTAATTTTGTTATTTTGCTCAATTAAAATGCGGTTTCATACATTTACATAACTATGTGAAACCGTGTTATTTATATTTGGAAAATAAAATAGCTAAAGGCGTAAAACACCTGTAATACTAAATTAATCATTTTCATAACGAAAAAAAATTGCTATAAACAAGCAATTTTTTAAGACGAGTCAAACAAATATATATTAGGATTATAATCATATGGTATAAAAGAAACTTTTTTTATGAAAATAGTTGACAACTGAGTAGTTGAGCTCCTGCTGGTAAATAAGAACTATCAGAAAATCAACAGCCACCAACAACATTTGAGATGTTACCGTTACTAGAGTTGTCTCGAGCTTCGTTACTCTCCGTACGAAATGCAGAAGAATAAATATTTTACCTACTTTAGGCCGGTTTTCGAGGCAAGACAGTGGTATTTCCTTGACTCAAATGGTCTACCATGACCCAGGTGCTATAAAGGATAGTGTTGCTTGTAGATTTTGTAGTACTAGGACTCGTAAAATAATATAAATTTTCTAAGTGGAAGAAATATTTTCAGTCCCAATTTTTTGAGAATATAAGACTTATTAAGAGTTTTGAAGAGTTGTTCACACTTTTCAACATTTTTAATTACTCAGAAAAAATTAAGACTGTTAAAAAGTCTTCTTAAGAGTTTTTAAGAGTTATTTTAAAAAATATTTTCACCAGGGAGGACGCGACTACCTTTGCATTGTCAGTTTCATTCGACTGCCAAGCAGTAATGTGTAAGAAATAATTATTTAACCTTCGAGGAGTAATGTGCAAAGACAACTTTATTCCAGTTTAAAGGACAATGTTGCCGTAGTAATAACTACTCGGCTTATATATAATTATTACACTTACGCATTTAGTTGCACGATTTTATTGTCTTATTACTTTATTACCACTTACAAAAAAATCTTACCAGTAATCTTTACTGAACTCCACAATTTGGTGTCGCCAGGAATACCAAAACTCCGGGTAACCATGCAGAAATAGCATAAGCGGCTTCGAACTGTCGCCATTTTCCACGTAATGTAACTTTATATTCTGCGAGAGGTAATGTTCACATTTATACGAGGTTCAGTATGGATTCCAAGAAAAACACCTCATGATTACTATACATACAGCATTCTTAAGCGTGTAAAACAATAATTAAATTCGTTCACTAGTCAAATTTTAAAATTATGTACATACATACAAACATATGTTATAATTTAGTTTTTTAAATCACTCCAAATTTATTACAAACGCATTTACTCCTAGAAATGTGCTAATCGATTTCTGAACTGAACTGTTAACTGAGGCGATACAAGTACATATAAATATGCTTATTCATATAATCACTTAAAATACACTCGATTACATACATCACTATGATATTTATTAACCATGCATTTGATCTCAAACAGCTCTTATTATTTTGGCTACGATGATACTTAAAACAGTTCGATAAAATATTTTAGTGACTCGGGCATGCACACTCGGTCAGGACACATCATATTATTAATTGGTATAGTGCCAATGATATATATAAAAACAAAAAATATAAATAAGTTAATACTATATATTCCGACTACTTAACCTTTTATGAGAAAAGGCAGTTCTCATAATATAATAGACCCCAATAGAATCCTGACAGTTCCCTTGCTAATCTTCAAAAGGACCGATTACTTCATTAACAAAATGTATTATAAATAGCTTTACTCCACGCTGGTCGGGTAGCTCTCCTACTCACAGCGTCGGCACTTCATGTATATTAATCAAGCAAAAACTATATATAATACAAAGAAAGACGATAGTAAGAGTTAACTGTAATATTAGAACGTTTAACACCTCAGTCTATCCCGTGACTATATATAAACGCTGTAAAGTATTATAGGGAAGAAAAGGCCTTAACGCAGATTTGGGACCATATATTATAGCTCTTATTTGATTAAAATAAGTCAATAGTTGTAACAGTTAGCATAGAAAACTACACGCGTTCAGAAACATTTGAATAAAACATCGGACTGTTACATCGTTCCGCTTTCTACCAAAGCCATCCTTCCGGTAAAAATCTACTTCTACTTTTTTCTTCACTAACTGTGTTTAGAGCGATGACAATAATTTGACAAAAGATATTCTTTTGTCAAATTATTTTCTTATAATTATAAAGGATTCTGTCGAATCATGTCATTTTAATAAACAAAATTTTTAGAATCTTTCTATCACATTTCTCAGTAAATAATAAATACCAATAACCAACAGGTATTTGAGAAAGCTAGTCCTTAACATGACAAACGTTTAACTTCGTTCATTTTCATGCTCTTTTTTGTTAGCAGTTAATGAGTTATGTGAATTCAAAATATCATTATACGAGCCAAATTTTGAACCCTTGACTTTAGATCATAAGGTTGCACCTCAATTTCTCAATAAAATAAATTATCAGATAATCAATTATTCCACAATTGTTACAAAGGAAATCTTAAAAAAATTCCAGGTCTTTCTGCTAATTTTAGATAAAAAGATAAACTATTTAGATCTTAGTCTTGTTATTCATATAATAATAAATCGTATGTATAAGGCAGCAACCGTTTTTAATTATATAAACTGATGATAAAAGACAATATAATATTTTTAGTCCGTAATTTACAAGCTCTATAACCATTGTCAAGGTAACTGTGGCTTGTTACGGCAACCCCAACCTTGAATCGGCATATAATTATGGTGTTGATTATCATTGTATAATAGTTGAGCCTAGTGGAAATACAATGTCCGTTAGATTCTCGACAAACCATAAAAATATAATAAATTAATTATTCTGCAAGAACTCGGTCTTTGAAGAATGTAATTACGTCCCAATAAACCTTTCTTAAATATCTAAAACAAAAATAAAAGCATTGAACTGCTTAAAATAATAATTTTTTAAACTCAATTCTAAACAAATACACATAAAAAATATTCCTGTTGTTTCTTTAAAATCGTACTTCGCTTCGCTTCTGAAATACAAATGGTCATAACAAAAAAAATCGAAATTAAATATACTCACATTTGCCTTCACATATTTATGTACGCCGTATTTTGGATCAGTCAAACACTTAGGTGGCATCAATCGTAACTTTAGTTCCCATGGATTTTTAAAAGGATTCTTCAAATAAGCAATAGCAAAAGAAATCAATGTTAAAACGCTATAATACACAGTCAAAGCGTTCGACACGAGAAAACGTTGGAAATAAGACGAGTAAGTCATCATTTACATGAAATCATTTAAAGTTTAAATTAAAAAAAGAACTCAACCGTGCGGACCAGACAACGCCGCGAATCAGACTAAAAAATCTCCGGCCCACGAAACGTTCATTCCAAATGGCCAATCCAACTCCAAAACCAAACGGCAGGAAATATTGCTGCGTATATATCGCAAACAACTGCCAACAACGGTAATTATTAACGGTGAACATTTCGTAGATTTAACGTTTACGTCGATCCCATAAAGTTAAAACCAGTTAAAACCAGTTTAAACGTTAACATGGATGATTTAGGGTATTAACGAAAATATTATACGATTTAACAATTTTATCGCATTATAAAGTTCGATCATCGTAAAAAAAAGTTAAAAAGTTAAGGTGGAGCAAATATGATATTTAAATGTCTTACATTTAATTCTTTCCTATAACCATGACCGCTAACATAGTCACGTATGCTACTACAAATAATTAAAACAAAATTAAGGTACAATAAATGCGAAAAATTACTGTATTACAATTACTCTATAAAATTTTATTGTTTACTTCCACGCGAGTGCGTTAACTTTGTTACCGAATGAAGCCTATTTTTTCAATTCCTAATATTAGTTCATTCTCTGTATATATTTAAATACCTTGTTCAAATTTTCAATAGTTGATAAAATACTTTTTATTCATCCACAACTTTTTTTTTACTTGTAGTGGACTCTAGTAAAACAGTTCCTTCAAATATGAATTTATTAATTAATTAATTTTACTTTTATATGGGAGAAAAAAATTGATGTTGACCTAAGTAGGAGTTGACTTAATTTTTTTATATTACTTATTTATTAAAGCTAAAGATTTGACAGACCATATAAGCGCAGAGCATAAGTTATTTCGATACATCTTTAACGTCTCTTTTAATTCAAGCTGATTAAACTACTTTTTGCTGCCAATAATTTTATTACATATTTTCGAAGGCTTTTTTTTATTTTGACCTGTCTACATCTAAGCGCCTCTAGGAATTACCAGGACTTTTCATTGTTGAAAACCTAAGATGGATGGTCTACCGTATGGAATTTATATCGAAAATTACCTGCTATTGTTATCGGAGTACAACAATTAAAGGCAATTGGATAAAAAAGTTTGTTCGGTTTTCCCTTTATTATGTAAGGTCCTATAACCTCAGCGGCACAAACACCTATACAGGAAAAAATGCTTTGTTCGTTACATTTTTGTCGTCTAAAAAACGAAGTAAACTTTCATTTAATTAGATCCAAACAGAAAATAGTAGAACATTGTACGTACAATTGTGTTCTGTTAGGTTATACCACCTATCGAGAACTATAATCGATATAACAAATAACTTAAACGTAATGCTTTAAAATGCTGCTTTGCTTTTGATAGTAGTAGGCTTCATTCGCAGAGTTGGTCTAAAGAAGGACCACATAACTGTCAGGTATTTTGCCGCCAAGCATTAATGTTGCAAAATACTGTGTTCTAGTCTTAATGTCAATGTTTCTATCTAATCTTTTGACGTAGCGAAATGCAGAGCCAAGCAAAGTTTTGTTATGTTAAAGACTAGCGCATTTCTTAACCGCAGGTCTTCAAATTGCTCGTCTCGCCACTTATTTCAAAATTAATTGCGCTAGAAAAATCAAACTGTACTAAAATAATTTAGCTTTTATTTCCGAGATGGTAACTTATCTTACTTTTGAGACACGTTACAGAGTCATGAAGAGAAGCAGATGTCGACACATCAGCTTTGGCGTAAAATCGATTGTATTCAATGCAAACTGTAGGGAGTGGGGAGTGTTTAAGAACATTTGTTTTTCATATAGGGACATGGAAAAGTTTGCTGATCGCATGCCACGGAAATCGGGAAGAACCGCGAAATCGTATTTCTCCTAGCAAAAACTGAAATTAAACATTCAAGCTTTTTAAAAAATATGAGATTAGCAAGCAGGCGACGAGTGTGTAATGAATCCATCTTGAAGAATTTACGCCATTGGTCGTACAAGGTTCTGTGAAATTTACGTGGTCAAAGTGTAAAATGTGTGATATTTATCATGTTACAACATTTTTAAACCACAAAAAAGGCGTAAAATGTTCTTTAACAAACAGGTGTAAATTTTTAACACCCTTATCTAAAAAAATTAATAGCCTAGAGAATCTACAATTTGTATCAAAATAATATGTATATATTGTATATGTTTCAGAAATATAAATCAAAAACATTTTTAACCCACGACCCCTGTCGCCAAAGACAAGAAATTGCGCCAACTATTATGAGTGGATTTTAAAGCTTTCTTTAGTAAAAACTCACTCTAAATCCTCAAAGAAATTTAAACTAAGTTCAACAGATATAGAGAATATATATAAATCATATTATATTATCTTTTTACATTCGTGATATATCGTCTGAAAAATTTTAGGCGAGAGGTTTTATTCTTATGATTTTCACTCAGCTATATATATAGACTTTGCTATAATCAAATCCAAGCATAAATTATGTTCTAAGCTACTTAAGCATTTTTACAACGCAAGAGAGAAATCGCAAAGTGCTATCGGGGTATTTTGCGATTTATCCAAAGCCTTTGATTGAGTAGACCATCAAACCTTACTGCTCAAACCCGATCACTGTGGAATACGCTACGCTTGTTCTTATTGCCTCTGATTTAAGTCCGAGAGTCCAGAGGGTTGAAATAAATAAAATAAAATATTTTGTTACATTGTACTCTTGCTTGATAATACCTCGCTAATATTCAAGGTTGAGCGTAATCGTACTAATTATGACGAAAGAAACAGTGCTCTTTCACGCATACCATGCATTCTTTAGTATACGCATATTTAATAAAATTCCACAAAATGTCTTAGATCAACCACTTAGCCCTTTTAAAACCAACCATTAAAATAATTTTGTTGCTTAAAGCCTATTACACTGTTCAGGAGTTTCTGGTAGATGAAAATGCGTGGAACTTAATTGAATGACTCGTATATGGCATAGCTATTAAATTATATTAAGGCTTAACATACTGTAATGGTATTTCAAAAGAGCAACTGTTGAGTTTCTCGCCGGCTCTTCTCAACAGAACTGCATTTTGAGGCAGTAGTAGCTTTCTCATGAACAATATGTAAAAATGATGTATCAACAGTGCTTGTAAAGGCCTATATGAAAAAATATATTTTGATTTGATTTGATTGAAAAAAAAAACACATAAAAAGATTTTGTCAAACAAAACTAAGTAAGCACTAAGCAAGAGCTTAAAATGCCTATATTACTTTAATGGAATATTAAATAAGGAAAATTGATTTTGAAAACCAGGATTAAACAGATTTAATGCACTTATCAATGTATACTGCTACTAATAACATAACATTGAATTGGAATTACAGATTAAACTTAAATTTAGATCGTCTCAAATAGACTTTATTATACAAATTATTTATAAAGCAAATGTAATATAAGAAAATAAATATAAAACTTACGGGACATATTTTTCTGTATCTCTCTATGATTAAAATTCTCTCCACCCCAGCTCTCATTATAAAATTTCTCCATTTCAGCACGTAAAGTTGTCATAGAATATCGTCTTTTCTTACAAACTTTCTCTTTTCCCTTCAAGTTATCAAAATCCAGATTGTCATATAAAATAGCCGGTACTTTTGTAGAACCGAATTTAGTCGCATCACTTGGTACTATGTTGTCATCATCTGTTACTTCGGGTGATGGAAAACCAGTAACATTAGCAATAACAACATTTTCCTCAATAACTGTCTGGTCAAGAGTCGTGTCGGTCAAGTCAACGGTGGTTAAATTTAATTGTTCCGTTACTGCACTCTGCCTTTTAGGTGTTTTGGAAGTCTCTGCCACATTATTAGGAGTGTCCAAGCAAACACTACTATCAGAAGTAGTACAGGTATCAGGTTCATTTACTTGGCGATTCTTAGATGGGGTTACTTTTTCTGATTGATTGGAATCGGACTCGTACACATCTGCGCTGGGGAAACTTCTGTCTGTTACTACGTATGACCTTTGACTTTTGTCCAAATCATTTGTAGATTGGTTACTGTCTGAATCATAGACATCTGCGCTTGGGATACTTTTTTCAGATACAGAATAGTTTTTGGTTTTCTGCTTTTTATTCTTTGCTTTGCTTTTAGGTGTGGCAAAATATTCATCTTCTTTGGATGCCTGCGTGACAATTGTTGATGTGATTACTGCTGGTGTAGATGTGGCCGTTTCTTTGTTTTTCTTCCTTTTCTTCTTTTTAGGTGGTGTATTTTGATCTACTATGTCAGAGCCATGGAGACTAAAGTCGAAGCTTTGATTATTTGCGCGCTTAGAGGATATGTTGAGCGCAATGCAGTCGCCACGGATAAATTCATCAGAAACAGATGAGACAATTGACGGGACAGGACTAGCTGATATCTCTCTATCAGCTCTGTTGTATTTGTTGTCTGTATTTGTTTTATTATCTGCAGCAATTTTAATGTTATCTTTGCCATTGTATGAGTTAACTGGAGATACTTCCGAAATTTCTTCATCATCAGAACTTTCAATGGTAATGGTTGGTTTTGGTGGCAGTTTCACCTCTATTACTTCATCTTCATCGCTAGATTCCAGTTCAACAACGTTGGTTGTTTCATCATCTTGTATTATCTCTATAGTTTGCTTCACATATTTCGGTACTGGAGATTGAAATATTGATAAATCAGCGGACACTTGAGGTGGTTGTTCGTTTTTTTCTGGTTTTGCCTTTGGATTTTCCACAAGTGGGGTTTTATTTATGGACAGATTGGAATAGTTCGCAGGATTAGCTTTTTGCTGTGTCTGATCGCCACTCGTACGCCAGTAACGGCGAACGGAGCTCTGAGGCGTGCTTTCCACGATGTGGTCAACATCCTTTTGGTTGTTGGTTATATTTACCGGCGTATCATCCACATAATGTAATACGGAATAGAACCGTTCTTCTAGCTCATTATCATTAAGATCCTGAAAGTGAAAATGATTGCAAAATCATCATGCATTGTTGTGTCACACTCACAACACAAATATGGTAACCTCAGATCTTACCTCCTCCATAATTAAGCGGTGAATTTAGGTGAAACGAAATATCACACGAAATTAACATAATCGAAAATTATCTTGTTACAATTATAAAACTGCTGAAAGCATTACGAATAACTAAAATAGGATTTGTATTTATTATGGACACGTCTGACACTCCATTGCGAGTCTTAGAACTAGAAAAAAAATATTGTTGTAGATAAGAAATAAACTGAATTTGTGACAGATGCTTTTTTTTCTTGTTCACAGATAATATAAATTTTCAACTTTCATAATTATTCTGTGAAAATATTAAATAATGAAGTTTTATTTATTTAAATATTCATACGACAACTATAAATGTAATTTGTAAGTAATATTAATGAATCGTAGATTGCTAGTGGTAACTAATAAATATCTAGTTATAATACAAATTAATCCATAGCATCACGGATCCACTGACATTCAGTATCTAAGTCGCCGCTTTATTTAATAACACTATCGATTATATTATGAACACCGTAAGAAAAGTTTTAATACACATATATACAAACAGCAACTCTTAAATTGTAACCACCAACATCTGCTATAGGTATATTATGTAGGAAAACTTAGTATAAATAATAAAACTAAAAATTCATAGAACAAAACAACCACAGGATACAGCAAACATCAAACCAACCCAAGAAAAGAACTAATAAGAATATAAAGCTGTGAGATAGTTTACAGTACTGACCTAAATCAATGGTGTAATGTCACGAGTACGAAACCATCTAACAGACCTGGAGAGAGATGTTATGTTTTTCTTTTAAACTATTTCACAAATACAACGGAATTTCGTATACAGTGCAGGTGCGAATATGTACATCGTTGCTGAGCTCAAAACTCTCGCTAAAGACATATATTTAGCGATAGTTTTGAGCTCGACGTTTGAATTTAGCTTACATTTATCATCGCTTCTCTCTGTCTCTGAAGATTCTTGGCTGTTCATTGAAACGATAGACACTCTTTTGCTTCGCTGCTGGAGTAGAAGTTCTGGAAATAAAAACAAAGTAGATTAGAACCTGAAGAATTTGGAACTCAAAACCAACCGCACATTGTTTAATAAATAAGAGTTTTGGCTGACACGTAATACAATATAAATTTTGAGTACATCGCGTAAATAAAGCTATTTTAAGATTTTTATCAGATGTTACATTAATGAGGTTGAATGACTTTAATTTAAGATAATGATGCATATAAAATGCGATTCATAAATAAATTTTATTCGTGTAAATACAAAAATATTTTTTCAAGCCTTTGCAAAATTAAAAGTCAATCCATCGTAAACGTATTTTTTTCTTTGAAAAATCAAGATACAAAGGGATGTTAAGCGATACGCTACTAACAACACTTTTCTTTACTTACTCAATACCTTGAACAGCAACAATTGAAAACTACTTGACTCTAGGCTGCGATCGTCACACTTAGATATGTTTATTACAGTTATTATGATTAATAACGGTTAAGACCTAAGTTAAGTATGTTGTATTAGTGGGCATAAATAGTATATCTATGTCCAGTAGTAAAAAAAACTTCGGTCTTTCAAAACAGAACACAGTAGTGTGCACGCATTACTGCTTGGCGGTGGAATAACTCCTAATACTACGGTACTCCTCCGGATAGACTCCGCATGTGAAAAGGAAAAACTATACTACCACCATTATTATAATTAAATACTATCAATTTTGTATTAGATTACTTATTTATATTGATATTTATTAAAACCTAAATGCAATGCCACATTAAATTAATAATTTTCAGTGTTTTTTTTTTGGCAAAAGAACAGAGGCAGACATTATATTTATAGTTTCCTTAACAAAGATAAGTGTTGGTGCAAATCTGTTGACGTCCAAAGATAAGTATTGGTGCGTAAGTAAATCTGTTGACGTCAAGTGTAGTGTTTCGTATGTAACGTGAATATCTTTACGAAGCCTCACCTGACTGACTACGAGTGAGTTGATTAAACCCTAGTCGATCAAGTAATCGCTTATCACAAACAAATTTATTTTTATTACATTGCGCTAGCCAATGTTATTTTGAAATTCAATTATGTATCTAATCTGTAGTTTTAATGTTTGTAATTAAATAACTATCTAGCATAATTCATAAATTAAAATAAAAAATCTGTTACAATTGAATAACCAATAACATTCAAGGCTTTCTTTTTAGATAAATACTGAGTCTGTAGAACTTAAAGCAAACAAAACAACCCAAACGTAAACAAATGAAGCGCTCAAATATACATTAATAACAATTATCGCCCGTCCCTTAATTTCGTTAGCGTCCTCCTCGTAAATGGAGTTACAATATCGAACTAGCTATAGTTGACAATTTGAAACATAATATTGATAGCAGCCGACCGGTGTTAGCGCTTCCAACTGCAGTTATTGTTATTGAACTATCTTATTGCTGCAACATCAAAACAATTTCAATGCGAGCGTTTCGAATAAATCTAATTTATGGTTTAACAAATGATAACGTCAAAGTTATGATACGCGTCGGACTAGTGAGGCGCCAATGTCAGCATTTAAGATATGACATATGAATCTAGGATACTTATCTCGCTCTTGATATAACGAATACGGAATGCCATTTGTTAAACAAAGCCCATTCACGTGTTTGAGGAAAAGGCAATTGTCGCTTAATAGGGTTGTCGTAACAAAGGGAACGTTACTAAAAAGATTTATACACCAGTTTACGCTTATCGATTTGATCTCGCGAGAATGTGGCATTGTTACGCCGAGAGTTGGAAACGATCGCACTTTCGCCATTACGCTCTTTCGAAGCTATTCCGGAAAAATTTTCCTAGAGTTTTTTTTTTTTTAACAGACGCTTAACGTCAAAGGGTAGATCTATTTACCTTTATATGCCTTCGATTTTGAGACTAGAGCTAATGACTCAACACTAATGCACCATTTACATTGTTTTCGGATAAGAGACACGTGATTGTAATGAAATGTAGGTCACGAAAGTAGTACTGATCGATAAGAGATAGATCGAAGATGATATTGTCGTATCTTATATTAAAATAGGTACTATCCAGTATAAAAAATAGGTAGTGTGTTTATTGATGTGTTCTTAATTCAAGCAAGATTGAAGCGACGGATCGATATGATAAATAAACACTGTATTACAGATGAAGAGTAATATAGGCTACATTGCAGTGAAATATCAATAATCGAAGAAGCGAGCCAGGAACTAGCATATAAATTGCGAAAGTGGGGAGAACATTGCGTTCCCACAGATGCGTTCAACGCACGCTGCACATGCAAGCCGAATGGCCAATACTGTCTCAGTCATCGACCCCGCGTGCGTCAGCCGACGATATTCTTTATCGTGCGCCCTTCCGTCACGTACCAAGACGGGGAGCAGATGACGGTCAATTAAAAAAGTTTGTTCGTATTAACTATGCGGGAATTGCTGGCAGGCTCGAGCCAGACGAACTAAATAGAGTTCGTCCGCAATGAACGTCTGAATCCCGTCAATAGTTCCGTTCATCCGATTTATACGGGACAATATCACGGAGGGAAATACTGAAATTCACCAAAGCGAAGTTTATACCTACAGTCGAGTGTTTACACAACACTCGTTTCACAATATTGATTACAATTATCTAAGGAGTGGTTGCCTAAACAATTAATAAACTTTATTGAGCAATGCTCTATAAAGTATTGTTATTATGTATGTATGTATATATGACTTACGTACTATTATTGTACGTCATTAAAAAAATAAACATAAAGGACCAAAATAGAAAGTATGTCCTAACTTTAGACCAAGCAAACCTACGTGTTCTGATGTTTTTAGAGAAAATTATACTAACACCAATATTATCTTTAAGATCTAATAACCTGTAGACAACATTTAACAGATATCTTATTTTCCTTATTTTCTTTTCTTCTTTCTTTCTTCTTTTTTTCTTATTTATATTTATGTCGATAAAATGTATTAGAGGTCCTAAATTTGATCGATTCGACATAACTTTTAACTTACTTTTAATGTTGCCTAATTCAAATAATTTTCAAATGTTATTAGAGTACAAAACCTAAATTGTAAACTAATTCGTCTGACTAACCAGTAACAGAGGTATATGAGCCGATGAAAACATATCGAATGACTCAAGAGCGCCTTACGAAACCATCAAGTCTCATATCGCTGACAGTTTATAATTGAATACTTCCTGTAGCTTCCCCTTTCGTTTACTAAATTGACAGCTAATTCTTATTAAAAGTTCACCAAACCAACCAACTGTTTAAAAACGAGGATTATACTATTGAGTTCTTCTTTCGTTCATTCTGACTTTTAAAAGGAGTACCATTTTTGCTTGTCATTTTTTTATCTAATGTTTGCAATAATTTTCAATCTAATTTAAAAATTCATGTTAACTATGAGGAATGTTTGGAAATCATTTTTAGAAGAATTATTCTATTTAAAAATACATACTCTTTCATATTAAATGGTAGTGCTACGAAACATACTATTGCGCTTTTCATACCAATAAAGAAATCATCTTTATTGTTGTGTTCCAATTTAAGGGTGATTTGTAATGCGAAAAGAACTTTATATAAGGCTGTACACACTTTAATTATACTAAATACTTAATACGCACTTTTTTAAACAATCAATTTGATTAAACTAAATAGTGGTATAACTTGCTAAATCGTAAGTTATTGCTTAATCGGCTTTTAAATTGTTATTCGAAACTTTACCGATAATATACCGAAGAGAATACATGGGCTGCTAATACCTTACGTTAAAAACCTTTAATTTTTTACATACCTTATAACTCTTATACAACGAGGAAATGCAACGGAGGAATGTGTTTGAAATGTATTGTTATTAATTTTCTTATCAGTTTAACGACCACGTCTACGCGGTAATAACAGAACGAATAGAAAATAAAAGGCAGCGCAGAGTCGCATAAAACGTAAGCGGAATGTATTTGAAACATCTGTGTTTCCTATTTCTCACTGTTCGTTCAGTGTATGTCGAAGGCAAAGTGATAACGGTCAAAGTGGATCCGAAACAAATCGTGAACACTTTGAGGACGGTGTTCACTGCGGAGTATCTTGAACGGTTAGCCGATATCATCGCGAAGAGGGCGGCGAGGAGTTTCGTTGTTGAGCTGTCTAAAAACTTTCCGCAAATACGCGGTACTAAGTTCCAAAGGTAGGTGAGTTTGTTTAGCCTCTTGCGCTATTAATTGATCACCAAAAATTTTTTGATGACCGTTTGGCGCAGTTGCTAAGCTATTGGCTTCGGCGTCGCAGGTCGTGGGTTCGAATCCCTACCGGGGTAAATATTTGTACGAACTACAGATATTTGTTTTCGGATCTGGGCGTTTGTCCGCGTGAAACTTGTGTATGTAAAACGCTCTTGTAACACAAGATGTTTCTATCTTGAAATAAGTGCAGTGTTTTTTTAAGCAAAAACGCAAACATACCACCAGCGTCAGCAGTGCGTGTGTAATTGTGTATATGTATGTGTATGTTTGTTTTTATGAGTGGAAGTATGTTTGTTATGTGTGTAGACTACATACAAGTGAGGCTTGTACATTTGAACTCTGGGATAATATACCGGATATTCCGGTTATTCTCAGTTATTCCGAGGCCATTAAGCTGAGCGGTCCTCGTATTTTCGAGTGTTTTGCGGTCGTTAGCAAGCACAATAGAGGAGAATCTTAAACCGATGATCTGTCTCTGCAAAGTCTCGACTATTCCTACGGGTTACGAGTTTAAGTCTAATGATAAATCATCTCGGAAAGGAAATGGCAGAGAAAGATGTCCGCAAGATTAATAGTACGTCGGCAAGAAGTGTTGCGGGGATTACGCGAGTGCAGTTAAAACTCTATCCAGACAGTGAAGGAGCCCGAGGGATTCTGCGACTGATCGTGTAGACTGAGGAATGGAACGTATCAATCATAAATTTTTGAAGTTTTAGACCGTATTTTTTTAAAGAAAGCATTTAATTTCTTGTCACTCATATTATCTTAATAAATTAGACAGATGTAGTTTCAGTTATGATTATCCAACACCCAGGTACAGAACAAATACAGAAGTATAAATGCGACGAGAAGAAGCTCAATACACAGATATTTTTCCTGAGTATAAATCGAATCCACCACCTTCTTTCACCTTTTGTGATCGTGGGTACTAACGACTACACTTGCAGGGCATTCTAAATTGATAAATTTAGAATGGCCTGTTATTGTAGTCGTTACTATATATATGAATGAAGTATATATGTATACATGAATGTTTAAAAGACTTGACCAAATCTACATTTTTTTTTTATGGCGAAGTCTAAAAAACGAGCAAGCGGCTCACCTGATGGTAAGCGATCACCGCCGCCCATGGACATTTGCACCATTATAGAACTTGGAAATGCGTTGCCAGTCTTTAAGGGGTGGAATTTTTGAAAGAGGGAGAAGGGGAGGAGAGGAAGAGTGGAAGCAAGGGGTGGGTAAGAAGAGGG
>DWHQ01000265.1:0-15504 GCA_018247955.1 Eurytides marcellus marcellus | reverse complement strand
ATCAACACTATATAATCCATATAATAAGCTTGTCCAATAAAATTCCGCTAAAAACACCGTCGTAATGTTAATGTCAATTTCCAAATTTCTTTTAAATTTACTACATCAAACGTTTAAAAGCAATTAAGTACAAATCAAAAAATAATTCTCACATTTTAGTCATTGTTTGTTTAATAGAATAAATCACCCTTTCTGTTAAGCCTGGCTCTAGCATTCAATTATTCTATCTGTCAATATTGCTATTAATATGACATAGCAAGTGTAAGATTTGCAATTCTAAAAATTACTTACGCAACAGCATGCGGAGACGGTAATCTGTATCGTATTTCTCCCGGCTTGGCAAACTTCTTTCAGGTACAATGGTTTGTGTGATGTTTTGTTCTCGCCCCTATCTATGACTAATGGCGTGGCGTTGACTGACACCTGAACACTCGCCGGCCAGTTTGTGTTCATCTGCCTATCCTCGTGATGGAAGCATTTAAGCTGTAACTCGAGGTCCGATCTATCGACAAAGGTTTTGTACGTTATTACAAATTCTAAGAAGCATTCAAGCATTTCACTCTATATTATCAACATTGAAAATTACCTCCAAATCAAAGTTGAGTGGACCGTGGGTTTTAATTGGAATACATGATTGCTAACTGCTAAATTATGCTCTAATCTAAATGGTGGTAAGATAATACCATCTCTTACAGGGAATGTTAACCGGAGCTCGTCATCTGGAAACAAAGAGAATGGTTTAAGATATTATAATAAATATTTCTGATTATTTAGCATTCTTATAAAATATTATATATAGCTTACTTTGCATGCCCATCGGTGGTTTGAGCTCATTGAAGTGAGGTTTAACGTCAGCGTTGGGGCTGATATAAGGCGGCATACTACTTGCAGGCGTTAAAGGCGGCGTCGGATTTCCGGGCACAGGACTGTGTTGATAGGACATGCTCGTCCGCATAGCTACTTCTTGTGCAAACTGTCCGCTATATTGTCCACCATATTGCCCATTTCCAGCCTGATGCTGGGGAAATTGGTTTGGTACGCCGCCATTGAAGTACTGCCCCTGATTCGAATACGGAGGCGTCGATTGCCGCATGCTTCCTCTCATTGCTGCGCCGAAATTCCCAGTGGGGCCTAACGGCTGTTGAGGAGGGTACTGCGACTGGAATCCCGGTCTTCCTCCGTATCCAGAGGGGTATTGCGCTGGACCGAAACCAGGCTGGGCACCCATGTATTGAGTCTTACGTTGGTTCATCAGCATCGTTCCGGTAGGGTAAGGCGCGTGTCGCCTTTGGTAACTTTGTCCCATCTTGCCCGTGTTGGGCATCTGGCCGGGGCCCATCTGCGACGACATCATATTCGCATGCATGCCCATGTTGGCCATCTGTGCCATTGGGTTCATTCCGTTCATGGCGGTGTTGCCCATCTGGCCCATGCCAGTCATTCCGTTCATGGCTCCGTTTCCGCCCATTCCCATGGCGCTCATGGCCGGATTATGGCTCCGTTGCTGCCCGTAGCCGTTCATCGCACCGTACTGTGGGTTGCCCATCGTCATGTTGTTCTGCATCTGGGAATGAGACCGATCGACTGTTAAAAATATAAAGTATTGTAGGTCAAGTCTAACGAAACGCTTTGGCTGCTAGTTCTGGTACTGCTTTTAGTCTTAAGTGTGCCTTAAGTGTACCTGCGAGAATGGCTGCGAGTCCTGCATCGCGGCCGTGGTGGCCGCGGCGACCATCGCGGCGGTGGCGCCGAACTGCGTGTTCTCGCCGCCGCCGCTCATCGCGCCCGAACCGCCCGTGCACCCATAGCCGCTGGAATAAATATATTTATGAAGTTACATAGCTACTTTAGCTGATGCGTATCCCATCTCATAGGAAATCGGCCCTAACTAAATAAAATATTTGTGTGAACGTAATGTTTGGGGTCCACCCGTTGTAAAGTTGGCAAATAATTGCAATAGTGGATGTCGAAGGGCAGTAGTAATCATTTTTCACATTCAACGTTTGGCAATTGGGTTTACAATGAGCTCAGAGATAGCACTACATTTCGATTAACGCTGTTTATTGCTATAATTGAAATGGTTAATAATGCTTACGACATTTGATACTACGAAATTTATAATTTGTTATACACATAGTAGTTGGATGCTTCCTCCAATCCGTACAGAGGCCGCGTTATGGTCTTTGCCCTTATACCCTCCGTCCAGAGAAAGCATGTCCCCAGCATTGGGGCATATGTATATGGTTACTATATATACGAGAAATCCGTATATTATATATTAGTTTTAAACGGTAATTGATTCTATTCACAGATGATCGAAAACAAATTCGTAAACCGCTAAGTACGATATAGCACCTTGAATTATAAAGTGACTTACGTAAACAACCGTATTTTTTATATTGTTGGATATTAAAATGTGAAATCAGTGCGAGCAATATTATTTCACTTGCGATACGAGTAGTTTCTATTCTATTGCAAATGGCCTTGCAGAGTCGAACATTTTACATTCCACACGTTAACGCTTCGATTATTAATAAACACGGACTCAATATTCAACCCAAATTCTATGTGCGCAAGATCCTTTTTTAATACGTAAAGAGATTTTATTATTTTCACGAACAAAGGAAAAAATCAATATGGACGTGTTGTGACGCGTTGTTACCCCTGTGTTTCTCTCGGGATGTGTTTGATTTTTTGTATGGCACGGAGTGGGAGAGCGATTCATGTGAACTGCTTTTGGGGCCAATTCCCGAGCCTTCCCGGAGCCCTTCCTAATAATTCCCATTCGACAAATGCCCGACAAACACTCGCACGGGTTACCTATTGTTGTGCGCGTCAATGTAGTAGTGTAACAATATTGGGTCTGTTAAGCCACCGAACGCTTTTAATTATTAGTTTTTAAATTTTTACGGAATGGCAAACTACGTTTTTACCTACAGTAAATAAACAGTTCTTCCTTAAGTATTAAGTACATTAATATTACTGGTGAATGTAGAACTAGGTGGTGTATTAGTTACAATATCGATTAAAGTGGTATTATATCTTCAGTTGACGTCGTAATCATTCATTTGTACGCTATCCACGATTCACACTTGGCGTCATCATAAATAGCTTAACAAGATACTTAGTAAAGTCGAAAACCAATAAACACGCGAGTCAACAACGCTCAAGTCATCGTGTCTTATTCATCGGCGGTGCAGATGATTTACAAGGGTCCTTCCTTAGGTAAACTTCGCTCGACCTGCACTTCTTTTTATAGTTTAGTCTGAGCCTTTTTTCTTTTGCCGACCAAAATGTGTAGTCAACAAAAAAAAGAGCCTGTGTTCTGTATCCTGGTGCACTTTTTTGTAAAAGTGGTACCACATCCGAATAATCACTTAGGGCCCGCTCAAAATATTTGGGCTCTTGAATGCAAGCGGTTGGTCGAGGCATCTCTTTTGAGACAGTTCTCGGAACGTTCTTTTTATGTGCTTTATTTCTCGGCATAAATGTGTGCTTATTAGAAGTTGCTACGTCGTAATCACAGAACGACGTCTCCTGTTCTGTTTAATTTTTATTTTATGCACGTTTTTATTGTACGATGCACGATTATATTTATTTTATTCTATTACAAAATCTACAGAGATTTTCTAAAGAAAATATGGTAACTTATAAAATAGTTTATAGTTATTTTTACCAATTTTATATTATAAATCGATTGAACAGCGCACACTTTTCACCATGCGAAAGACGGCTAAATAAATTATTATGAATGAGTATGTCGCTATTTTGAGAAGTTGGAAGGTGTTTGGCATACTATTGAAAGATAGACGAGAGAAACGCGTTGGAATTTTGATACATAGACTGTAGTTAATTTTAGATTGTTGCGCAGACGCGTAGCGTTCTTAGTTAATTGGCGGTAAAGATACGTTATTATCGGATACTTTAATAAGAAATACTTTAAGGGAGCACTAATTGGCAAATATCAAGCATCAGTTGAAATTTTTTAACATAAATTACAACCCTTAGTTGAATGAATTTTGGTGGATCGATTTTCAATGTCATGTCGACGACTGCGTTAGTTCAGAATGGAATTTTATCTTAAGGAATATTCGATTTAATGATTGAACTTTTATTGGATTATGGATTCACTAATTTTTTTTAACGATATCGTTAAAAATCTGGCGATTGCGGCAATTTTTGTTGTACAGTTTTGTTATTATTCGAATATTGTTAAATAAGGCATTAATTGTTAGCCTTGTATAGATTACTATCGAGGCAGCGTGAAGCCGTGACGTGTACCGCCCCTGTGTTTCGACGACAGTTGGTCACCCCTATTTAAATACCACTTCACATTGTGGCCTGTGAGCGCGTTTGTATAGCATGTAATTGTGTTATAGCTTTGATGTTATTGGAACGATATTATGGCCGTGTGAAATGAAAGCGATAAAAACAATGATCGTCTTGTGTGATTTATGGATAAACTTTATTTAAATTAGTTAAGAAGTTATAAATGTTATTTCCACGTTAGAAAATTAGTAGATATATTATCTTTGCACAATTTTCATCTTGTTCTCGTCAATTGACGTCCAAGGTCGGGAGAGAATGAATCATGCTTGAAGGAGCGAATTCCGGGGGTTACAAATGGAGGCGAGCCCTAGGGTGGATACGACACAATGAACGGGAAGGGTCGGATCGCCGAGTCGCAAGCTTAGGGTAAGTGGGCCCACTCGCGTCAATATGGGGCTTTATTACGACGCTTCTGATAATAATTTGCTTCCGTGCGATCGGACTGCTCCTCAACTTGTGGGTGTAATTTTATTTGTGATCAATGTCGAAACTTCTCTGTCATATTCCAAATATAATAAATAACGAGATAAATTACATATTCTTTTCTTTTTAAAATCTATCTTCACTCATCGTTTTAAATACTAATCGTTGTTATTGAGCACGTGGTGTAGCATTCAGTGCATCCGCCCCTGACTGCTGCGTTTGAGAACTGACGCCGTTTTCCCACGATCACTGAGCTGCTACGAATCTGTTGTAACAACATTCCACACTCGTGACGCGTCTACGTGTATATCTTTAACATTTTGAACAGGTAAAACGTAACGTTCCTTGTTTCCATTCAACGAATTATTAGAGGCGACTGTTTATATTAATCGTACCCCGCCGCTACCCTTGAAGCGGTGTAGACTTCCTGCGTTCTGTTCACACAATCTCGCCGCCGGTCCCCGTTTTATTATTATTTTCTGATTGGTTTAGTATAAAAGGCTCGCTGCCATCAACAATATGTCGTTTGTAAAGCTGACTACGAAACAAAGCCGTTGAGCGCTTCGACTTAGCACCTGCCCATTTTTTTTAGAGAATGTACAATTTAAAATCAATAATATTTCACGAATATGTTCAATGTGACACTATTTTATTTATTTTGTTGCTTTAAATTAAACTAGCGCCCACCTGGCGGTGAGATTTCATTTAACAAGTCTTTAACTATTTGATGCGCTCGGTGTTAATAATTTGTTTGTTTGTGTTTATTGTAAGAGCTAAAGTGCAGTCACCGCTTGCATTCCCATCGTACATTAATGTGAGTGAGTAGGCCTGTGTGCGTCGGTAACGCCTCGGTGTGAGTGCGTGGGACATTTGTGTGCGCGGTAGGCGCCGAAAGCGTTTGTGCGTGTGAATGGAGGAACACATTTCATTTCTTTCATTATAATTGCAGTGATGCGCGCGCTCCGGGACGTCAGTTACTCGACTCGTATTTTAAAGTTGCCGATTCTAGGGGGTTTCCTATCCGCAAAGGAACATGACCATGCATTTTTTTTAATATCGTTGTTCGCACAATTCGCGATAGAATAACGTTTTACTCTTAGGTATATTTGATTTTATTGCCCGTTAACAACGATAAGCTAGGCGCAAGCAAGCAGGCACGTTTCAGCGTTTTGTTGAAATGTAAACAAACTTGTTCCGGATAAGATAAAAGCAGTAAATGCCTTAATAGGTGTAACTTTATGACAAATGTGAAAACTGTCGCTCGTATATAATTAAAAATAACATAAATCTATGACTATTATGGTTAATGCGATTAGACGGTAAATATACGATTACAATTATAATACTTTAAAAAAATCTCAAAGAAACAATAACGAATTTAATGAAAAAAAAAGTTCACTTTTGTAGGGAAATTTTATATTGAGTAATATGAACAATGTTTTATAATAGAACTCACCTATGCGAGTTTACTCTGTAGCCTATGGTCCCTTGTAGAGGGTTGTGCTTGCCAGTATCGGGAGCCTGTGCTCCCGCGTATGTTATATTGTTCCCCGCGTACCCAGCCGTATTAGCAGAGTTCGCCGTCCTGTCGATTCAAACGCACCCCCTGAAACACCACGCATCCTGTTGTACTCTCGAAAAATATCTCACCGACACTCGATTTTTTTTTGCAACCATTATAATTTCAATGCGAGCATGCAGCTCTGTTTTGCGCGATTCAATTTTCTACTACGTTATCGTTTGACGGGCGTTTTCGCTTGAAACGTCGTCCGTCAACGTCACGTCAACAATTGACGAAACGTTCATCGTGGCGTCTTCTGTCCCAAATCTCACTGGTCTACATTTAGACAAATAATAAAATTTCCCTATTTCGAACTTGTAACTTTAGTTTAAACACGAAATAAATTTCTAAACTTATATCACTTCAAACTTTATAACATTTATGCAAAAATTTAATAGGCAATTTATTAGCAATATATTTAGCAATTTATTTCGTATTTCATTAAATTTGCTTTGCCTTATGAATGATGAACGTTTCATCTATGTGTCGCTCTTTCGATCAGCTGTGACAAACATTTAACTTCTACCATCAATTCGTTGAAATTTTTCGAGTTGTGTTGCATTATCAATATAATTTTTTTTTCGTATATTTTTCACTGATAGAATGTATTTGAATATTTTTTCTGATTCACTATGTGCTAAAAACACACCTTAAAAAGTTATTGTTTCTTCTTTAAATTTATTTTTATATCACACGTTCCACGTCCTCATGTAATAAATTCTTGAAATAAGTACAATCCAGATAATTCAACGAAAATCCAACAGTTCACACTCTGCAATCCTTTTTTGGTAGGCCACTGCACTTTATTTACGTTCGAAAAAACCAAATTGTCACTTCGCACTGTTCATAAAATATCCAAATCCAACATACAGTTTGTGCACCTGTCACTGTGTTCCAGCATTTGATAATAATTATATTATTATCGTTCACTCACGAGTCCCGACTTTGCATTTACCGAAACATCATAGACGTGCAACGCGAGCGCCGACGCCGACGTCACTGACATCAAGCGACCAGACCACACATTCGACCGTCAAAGGTAACACTGGCTGGCGAGCCGGCGACGGTGAGTGAGAGGTTGCGCCGCGGGGCGCTCCCACCCCGCGCGACGTTGCCAGTCCGCCGCGATAAAGTGGCGCACCCCCGCGCACCCCGCTCTACGTCGACGTCTCAGCGCTCGCTCGGCCGCGCTCGGGCGCCATCGCCGCGCACTCCGCCCCGCGCCGCGCACTCGACGTTTCACGTAACGGTCCTCAATCGAGCGCTTCACTTCGAGTACGACAACCGAAGCGTACGGTCGTGCCGCTTTTCTAGTCCCCAATTCAATCGCTCAATGTCGACACTATTATACATATGTACACTATCGACGACAATAATAGAATCTCATAATTTTGCACGTACACATTTAGCTGAGTTGATAAAGCCGTTTTCCGGCCTCGTTCTCAGGTAGATGATATTTTATCGAATTTTTTGCGGCACACATACATACGGACGGCGGCCGCGGTCGGCATTCGGTGAGCGTCTCTCTGCGTTCGGGCATAATAATTAACGGCGATAAACAATGGGCATGTCGTCCTCTGGTCGCTACCTGCGCATGACGATAGAGGACGAGTGACTCGTCCAGCGACGTCCTCGCTCGTCGTTACTGTTGTTTTGGACACAAAACGATAACTTGAAATTTGCGAAGCTGGTCGAGGTTTAGATAAAAATAATTAAAGTTTGCTATATCTTTTCCAAGTGGAAACATGAGCAATCTTACGTTTAAAATTAAAATTACTATTAGACAATTTTTTTGTTTTTAATTAGTTTACGAATACACAAGTACATAGGTGATGCAAAATATAGGTAGCTACCAGAGTGTTAAACGTTTTGAATAAAATAAAAAAAAACCTTATAAAAAACCTAATAAAATATGAAAACCTAAAAATTATATGCATTCTACTATAATTTTAAATATTTTTTCTCATATTTAATCTCTCTTACTTACTAACTTAATCGATCAAAATACCACCTACAATGATTAGCTCGCTGCAAATTGGTACTGCTTTCAAAATTTGTATTGACTTGTCTAGGCCCTTATCAAATTTATTTATGAAACAACTAGCACTAGTCTAAGTGCAGTGCGGTATTGTATCCTCATTGGACATTAAATCAACATTCCAAAATGCTTGATACATATGTACCATCTATACTACCATCAATATGAAATGCATACAAAAAATTTTGCGACAATAAAACCGCGTAAAGCAAGCTGTTCACAATGGCGGATATCGAGTGCATAATATATTTCGTTAGTCGCTTTGTGTTGGTCCGTCAGCTGGAAAGTCGGGAAAGCGGCGGCGCACGCGCAATCGCGCCTCGTCCACGTTCCAATGTGTCGCCAGTGTCAATGTGTATTCGAAAATTTAAAAAAAAAAGATTAAACTGTCATCGCAAAGATGTATATCGTTTATTGCTTAATTTTTGTTCATTTATTGGTATGGTATTTTATTATATATTGATTATGAGATAAGGTTTAGTTTTTTGTTTATTTTATATTAGGTAAAAATTTCTCGTATGACACGAATACAAAAACCGCGCCAATAAAACGTGTTTCGTATGACTTCCTCCTGCAATGCTGAAAATCTTATCAATTCAGATAATATTTATGACGTCCAATGGTTCGTGATAATGCATTATCCACATAAAAGCACGTAGCGCAACGTCTACCTACGGGCTTGTAATAATGTTATGCTTGTGTAGAAATAGGAAGAACTTACGTGATGTTGAGGACATTTCGACAAAAATATGTAAGTTAGATAAGCCGATAAGTAAATTGCGTTCTAGTAAAAGTACCACATATCCGTAATTTATTGCATTGATTTTAATAATCACACTAATTTGAAGGTTAAGAGGGTGAATGTGACCATTTTGTGATATGACCTATAATAGCTTAGTTTGGATTTTACTTGATTGCATTGGTTCAGGAAATATAAAATAAAATTAGTCATTCGGAAATAAATTATACAATACGCTATCCTACATATGATGTAGTGTCGAGGACGCCAAATTATTACGTTTGTTTTACAAATATGAATAACAAAATTTCAATTGCTGTTATCATAAAAATATCAATATGCGGTTTCCAGTGAACATAAATAGAAACCGCTGAGGATGACGTTCAAATGTTGTAATAAAAATTCCATTGTAAGAGTTGTTCCTAAATATTAATTGCTAGCTGTTGAATATTTTTCTAAAAAGAACTATACTTAACTAAAATTTTAAAGTGGATTTAGATGTTACGGCTTATTTTTCAATTCTTGCGGGATAGAATGCTATTGCGACTGATTTTCTACAGCCGTTACAAATAAAGGAAATTAATAATGGTGATACGTGGAACGCGTCCTCACTGAAGGCGGGGTAAAACCAGAGTGCCTTTTTTACCTACGGTTATTTGGTTATCTGATTCCTCCTGTCTTTGTACTCTCCATGGTTTAGTGGTAAACGCACACCCTTTACAAAACGGAGGTCGTAGTAGGGTAGTCGGAAATCTTGCAGAGGGCCTAACTGACTGAATGACTTTGTGTTGGTGTTTCTTAGTTGGGTGAGGGCATTACGGGCCGATCACCAGATTGTCTGAAAAGTAAGATGATCCACGCGTCAGATGGGCGTGTAAAACGTCGGTCCCGACTAATTTTCGACTCCATCTAGCGGTGACTTACGAGTAATTATTACTAAGAGGTACTGATCTCTTACCGGCCATGTCGGGTATCGGTCCTATCCGGCTATGATGGCAAGGAAAGAATGAGCACACCTGTGTCTGCAATATAATATATCCTGTCTAGTTGGCTGATCTCTGGTATATTGTTTACCGTGGCTGAAATTGGTTGGGAGGAATCATAATTATTATTATTGCCTGTAATCGAGGAACTCTTCCTTTTAAACCTCGGTCGAAAGGGTCACCCAATGGTGACCCTTTTTCACGCATATATAATTAGACGTACGTCTGGCAATTTGTTTTGATAAAAACTGTGTGCTCACTTTAAACCGCGGCGTTGACTTCCGCGTATAGTTCAAGACGTTCGATTAAGCTGCAACCAGGAAGCCCCAAGGCCGCCAGCGAGCGCACAGCGTTCCTAACCGTTCTACAATAGCCCATCATCAAAGAGTGGAAAGCGATGAATTAAATAGACGGTTTTTCCCCGTTGACACTATGCGTAAATCACGGTCTGTGTGTTTACATCGCCTGTCGGGCGCGGTTTTGCAATGCAAACGCCCGGGACTGATGCGCGGGAGTCGTAAAAACTGTAGTGGGTCGTGCAATAGAGCTATTTCGGTGTAACGTACCTACTCGGACGTCTCTCACCCTATGTGGGTTTTAAAGTTACTATCTACTTTCTATCACAGCGAACCCATAAATCCGAAATTGTCTACGTTTACAGTCCTCATGACATATATCTCATAAATTCTCGTGCTACTTTATTCGTTGTATACTTATGAGAATGTATCTTATTGTTATGGATTTCAAGTAAATACAAAAACCCCGTTTTATCTGGTTTTGATCATATTATATTTGTTATCGTTATATGGTTTTGATCATGGATTATATGTTCTATGATGTTTTCAATATTAAGAGCCTTAAAATACGCTACGCTTGTAGACAATTAAACTCGACTATGTTGCTTGGTCAGTGTCGGCATCTGTTTGTTTTAGCAAATTATACATTATCTCACGTCTGTAGCTTTATAAGGTAACCAATGGAAAATGCCACGAATTCACCGTTCGTAAAATATGGAGGTTGAGATAAACTAGTGTACCTTTTGATAGATTTGTTTGTTGTCTATTATGTGGGAAACGCGCAAGCTTTTAGAGGCACTTTTAATTTTTAGTGTAACGATGATGGTAATGATTCTGACTACTATAAGTACTACTTGTTTTTTTATCTTAGTATTGTTTAACATATTGCCATTCTCATCGGCATTATGGAGCTCTAAGGTAATATTCTCTAGCTTAGAGGTCCATAATGAGGGGAAAGTAATGAGCCTATAACTAGTACTAGTCTCTAGTACTGAAAACACTGCAGATACTCTAGGATTAGTTATCACACTGTTTTAATAGCAGTTTTGTTTCTTTTTTGCGTTATGTTGTTTTTGTTCAAGCGAACTATTTTTTTAATTTAGTATCTACATAAAGAAACAAAAAAATCAAAATGAAAGAATGTGAGAAAAAGGCAATTTTTATTGAATTATTGACAAATTTAATTTAATTTTTGCTACTACTTTTACCATAACATTACACAGCATACACATTTTGTGCATTTGGTATTGGGAGGCAAAATTCAGGACCGCACGCCATCGGTTTTGGAAATGTTTTCGTTTTTTTATCGCTACGGTTAACTGAATTGGTGTGAAATTTGAATAGCGTTAAATGATATTAGATCAGGCGTGAGTGCAGCGCGGCCAGTGCATGTCGGCTGAGTTATGCACCCACCTACCTCCCTTTTGCGAAAACCAGTTTCGTTCCTCGCTCGGGAAATATGACATCGTGCGCGTGGCAACCGTCTCGTTTCCATCACTGTTTCGTTACGGCAAATTATTTGCGTTTTTTTTTTGTTGTCTTTTCGCCGCAATGGCCCTGTTTACGCGCGTAAGAGATACAGATGCACGCTGCCGTCGTTGGCAGCTGCCCCGTGTTTTTTCGACGAAATAGTTTCATCAACACATCGTTCTTGGAACGTGAAAACACAAAAGGTGTTTACAATAGCCTACCATGAGGTCCTAGGTCGTGACGTATCATATATTTACATGATATTACCATATAATGAAAAAAAAATTTATCTTGGTTACACCAAAGCGGCTTCTGGTTTTCCAATAAAGAAAGTGATATTCTTTTTGGTAGAAATATTGATTGCGAAACGAGTAAGTCAAGCTCCGAAGATAAGCAGGTAAGCGATACAATTGCCACAGCGTCTTGCAATGTTTTTAAGTAACTTAACATTTAAACTTCTCCTCTGTCTCTACGCTGCGTCGTCCAGAGATCTGAATTGGTATGTAACCATGCCCGCTAGTTGAAAACTACAAACGTTGTTCTTTAAAGCAGGACACAGTAATGCTGGCAAAATAATAATAATAATAATGTTCCTCCTGACAGATTTCAGCCACGGCAACCAATTTATAAGAGATTAGCTAACTTCTTCGATAGTTTGATCGGACGGATATCTTACACGACCGGTAAGAGTTCAGGCGCAGAGGCGCGAATGATAATATTACACCGACCTCTTAGTAATCACTTCTTCAAGCTACCGACAGATGACGTCCACAAGCAGCCAGGACCGACTTTTTGCATGACCATCTGACATATGGAACATTTTATTTTTTAGTAAATCGGGTTATCATCCTGTAATGCCCTAATCTAAGTAAGAACAACACGGTTATTGCCTTCCGCGGGATATAAACCAGAATTGTAAAGCGGCCTATACTAATGGGGCACGGAGACAGTTGCATAATACTGCCTTATGGCAGTATTACCACCACAGTTACCACCGATAGGCAGACTTTCCAACAGATTTACCATTACAGACTTTCACATTGTTTTGTCAGATTTTGAATGACTTGCTTGCGTTGGTTCACAGGTTCGTTCAAATTACTATTACCATTTTTATATTTAATCAAAAATGTCTATTTCGCCAACCAGACATTCATTAATATTCTGTAGTGAAGCTTTATATAATGTTTTGATATCAGTATTGCCACCTAAAATCAAGTTGTATAGGGAACTTACAAATAAACATACTTACGTAACCTCTTCATATATCATATCAAGGTAATATTACATAACAAAAAACAAATAAAACTGTACCCGTATTTTTTAATTTAGACGACAAATAAAAACAAATTAGTAGAATATTTTCATTTCGCTATTAATTTCAAACTTAAGAAAACTTTTTTTTAACGGAGTAGGCTGACAAACAAACAAGCGGCTCACCTGATGGTAAGCGATCACCGCCTCCCATGGACATCTGCAACATTACAGAAAATGCAAATGCGTTGCCAGCCTTTAAAGGGGATAATTTTTGAAAGAGAGAGAGGGAGGGAGGATGATAGAGGGTGGAGAGACGGGAATGATAGGGGAGGGAGGGGATAGTGGTAGAGGTAGTTAGGGAAGTAAAAGAGAAAGGAAGGGGAGGGACAAAACGCGGAAGCAAAAACACTTCCAATTTATGCCGATTTTCTGTGAGGTCGTGGTACTTATCCGGTTCGAACTAGTCTATTCAGCACTGGGAACAGCTGCGAGGCTGTACCACTTGTACAATACATATAAAATATTTTATAGAGTGAACCTAACGAGAGACAATTAAAAACAACGTTATAGAGTGAATTGAATATTCATTGATTGTGACGTATTTTGATTCAAAGTGAAGATAAAATAATCGTTAAAGGGTTAATAATACATAGAATAATAATGTTACATAGAAATATCAAAACCTTATATATTATATCTCTGTTTTGTCTAAAACCACAGTTACAAGCGAGTTATTGTTATAACGTTATCAGCCTGAAGCTAAATCGTTATCTGTGTTTTATTGATTTATCGCGTTTACACATCGCGCTTTGGATGTGTGAGTACGCACTTATGGGAAATGAACGTGCGGCTAATCATTATTCATTATAATACATGTTAATATCAACGTTGCATTCTTTAAACGGCGGTTGCTTTTGCCAATTTTGCAAACGCCACAGATATGGCGATACTGGCATTATATTATTAACGAACTAACGCGTAAAAACATTATTTTTTTAATTTGCGTAAGGACGTTAAATATACAACTGTCGATCCTCAGAGCAATTTCTGCCGTTGATTAAATGGATTTTGGTTAAGCATTAGCCTGCTAGCATTGTCTTATTGGAGGTAACTTTTAAAATGGTTGTGAATGTAATGCAAATTGACGTCTAACACACTACACTACACTTTTGTTATACATTTAAAAAGAACGAATATTTAAAGATTACCGACAGAAGTGATAACCTGTTAAACTTCAACTGAAGCTAGACAGACTGGCGCGTTACGTTACGAAGCGGTGTACCCTCCCATTGAAAGTTATCACTTCAAAATTTTATACATAGACTAGGTGTCGTAAAATACTGATACGAATGTGATATTCAACATACATTTATGCGACTGGTAAGATGTTTTCTTAACTATGAATTACTTAATGTATATCTGTTTGTTTACATTGGCACTGAGCTCCAGTGTCTTTTTCTATTAGAAATTGATTATTAACGTGGCCAAAGTTTACCAGAAAACGGGGGCAATCGATGTGTTGACGCTATAGTAAATATATTCACGATTTGTTTATGAAATTTATTACGTATTATGTTTGCCTGTGGCCACAGTCACCGCTTGTTACTCTTCCATTATATTAAAACGCAACTTTTATGTCTATACTTTGGCGTATATATTTGGGCCTATTCGTTATAATTTTCCAAATATAAATATTGTCATTTAATTCAATAAGTCGGTTAAAAAAATAATCCCAGGGCCAAATCGGTTCCGTAACCGAAGTAAGCAGTTACCTTCATTGTTATAACAAGATCGTATGTCACTTGTGACGATAGATCACTTATTATATTTTATCGTATAAAATCTGGTGCAACTTATTTACTATAAAAAATCTTAACCATATATCATTAAATAATAGGACGTAAATTCGACATTTCATGGGCAACTCATAATGAATTAGGCGGATATTTTTCGATCTACCGTTAAAAGAGTTTTTGAAACGTATTTTAAAAATAATAACATTGAATAAAAATGAGAAAACAATTCAATATGTGTTGAAATATAAATGCAGTATGAAAACTCAGTAGTTATTCCGGTTTTGCTTTAGTGAAAACAACGCTTTACAAACTGGCGATGATTTCCATTCTTCGCGCTTGAGAAAGTTAGACAGATGTATGTAAACACAACTCATTCTTCTTTCAACTGTACTACAGGCCAATTTTTTAAATTAATGACTGCGACAGGCAAATGAAATGGGTAAGTGGGTTCAGCGGAATTTGATCTCAATTTTTTCGTCGAGGCAATAAATATTTTTAACAATTTTTGTAGATAAATTATGCGTCTATATATTTTAGGTATGTGAACTGTGATATGTATGTATTTTTAATTTGTTTTTTTTTTTACTTTAAGTTTTAATCGAATATCTATAGTGT
>DWHQ01000264.1:0-15505 GCA_018247955.1 Eurytides marcellus marcellus | reverse complement strand
ATTATGATAAGACAGAAAAAATCTTTTACGTAAATCAAATTAATAATATTTTTAACTCCATGAAAAAGGCATACAACAAATTTCTTACACAAACAATAACACAGATTTGGTGCACAAAATTAATTATCATGTCACCAATATTAACGGGTAGCTTTGAAGTTGGCCACTGAATCAATGAGTTAACACACCGTAACTTAGACATTGTTTTTGCTGTTTTAAGTACAGAAAGTACACAGGGAAAAAAGCTGTAGCTCTGCAATATTCTAATTATAAATAACTACATGTAAGGTGCTGGCATCCTTGCATTACCACCACTATGAGTCTTGATAGATGTAAACCACTGTGTAATGGATTTAACTCTTCTGCTATCTCCTAGTATTCTATTCATGTCAATGTGTAGATTTGATATTGATAATTTGCTTTTTCCATTACCTTGCTCATGTTGTAGAATGCTAGTGATACCATCATGTAACAAGTGAGATTGCTGTTTTAGAATAAAACAGGTAAAAGCATCTTGTATTCCAGTTAGACAGAGTAGGTTTTAATGTTGCGCTAGAAGGCTTCCTTAGCTTTAGAAATCCATGTAGTTCTATCATAGTATAATTAATTTTAAGAGGCTTCTTGCTGAATCTTCGAAGTTCAACAAACTGAAAATTATCCAATAGGTTTTTTGTTGAAGTAAGGTTGAAATATACGTAACATATATACTAACTATAAAAAATCAGACTAATTGACTTTGAAAAGGACGAAGTACTCATTTCGCCAAAAATTTTCTGTAGATGATGCAGTTGCATTGCCAAATTTTAAGACAGTTACCTTAGAAAACGGAAAAGTATTAACAATTCTACTTACGTCATTCTCCTATAAGGCTGGGGAAAGCCACGACAAAGATAGCTGTCGTAAAACTGATAAGATAGCTGTGATTATAGAGTAAAATATTTTGCTAGGCAAATCTTTGTATTTAAAACCCACTCACTGATGTTCGTTGACCTTGACTTTACTAGATTACGCTGGATGTGGTTTATCAAAGTACATTTCAAACAGGATCTGCATACAAATTAGGTGTTTAGTTCATCCGTCTCAAGTAATCTATATTTCCGTAAAGACGTTTGAACACGAGTGAGATATTAAGTGTTTTTTCTGCTTGTTGCATTTGTATTCGTTAATATAAAGCTAAAATTGTTGATTTATATTACGTTTCGTTTTACAGAGTTCATAGTCACGAGATGGACTGAGATGATTCACTTTTCAGTGTCATAATTAGCCCCCAATACATTAAATTATTTATTTTGGTTCTATCTATGAGTTTTAGGGTTTCTTGAAGTCTTGCAGTATTGGTATAGGCTCCTTATAACAATACTGCGGGACTTCACAAGCAGGTGACAGGATCTTCTATTGATCCGTAATCCGTTTTTATTTTAACAATGTGAAGTATTCGCATAAATGTAAGAAAGTATTTGTATTTCTTTAAAATTTTACGTTACATGAAGTTATTAAACCTCAAATATAAAAAATACAAAATAAAATAAAACAATAAGGTTGGTTAAGCACTTGCTGGCTCAAAGGCATGTCTTAAAAACTGTGTGCAAATTTTGGTATGGTTAGCGACATCTTGGTCAATAACAGCACAGTTCAGATTAACGTCTTAAAATTAATACAAAAGAGAAGTTCAAAGCTTTTTGGTAATTTTAAACTTTGTTTGCTTCTGCGCAGTGTTTGTCATGTCATGTAATTAAATTGCTGTTTTGTGGTAATTACTTGTACTACTGGCAATGCTGTTCTATTCTCCACACAGGCAAGAGTTCTATCGCATACTATAATAAACTTACTACCTACTTACTAAATTAATGAAATTTACAGGAGCGTTAAAAGTTCAAAGTTCTTCTATTAGTTCATATTCTTTATAGGTGTTTATTATTTTGGTCGTATAAAAATATTTAAAACAAATGCTGGTTTATTAAAGTTTTAATAAGTTATTTTAATGTAGAAAACTGCGTTAACAATGCATTGCTATAGTTTTGTCTGTCTTGTATCGGTCATAAGTTTTATGTATAGTGAAAATTAAGTAGTTAACGTAACAGAACCTCCTGAAGGTTGATAACCCAAAATTACAACGTCTTGTAAATGTCACATTGTGATCTTTACTCACTATCAGATGAATTGCTATATTATTAGCTCTGCGAAATCACCAGCATTGTTTCAGAATCAATATAATTTCGGAAGTTTTGATAATAACACAACTGTGCGTACCTCGTGCGTGAATGCTCGTGACGCTTTTGGACTCTACTATTTAATGTGCATTAGCGGCGTCACACGCCATCGGGTGAACCATCTCGTACTACTACAAATAGATGTAGTTTCTGGCATGTGCTCGTCTAAGCAGATGGGATGATGACGTTCTCCCGTCGACCCGCGCTTACTCAATAACCGGTCTGTTCACTTTCCCCACGCCGTGTCAAGGTCGCACGATCATCGCATCGCCATAAACCTCACATGTTCGATACCTTGATGTTATTTGTATGACAAAAATCAACGGCTTTTGACCACGGGGCGGCGTCAGGGTTATTCAGTTAAACGCACAATCTGGAAATAATTAATATCGCACAGCACAGCGATAAAAGTAATAAATACAAAATTAAATGAGGCATCGATTATTGCTTAGTTCTTATAAAATGTAATAACAGTAGCGATGAAATAATATGACGTTATTTGTTTTGTATTTAAATTATCTTACAATATACACATATCAGTGATATTAGCAGATGCAATATTTAAATCTCTGATTTATATTTCAAAGTTTATCTATGATATTATAAAAATGATAATATAAGATTAAATATTTTTTGAAAATTTTGTATGGCTGCCCATTTGAGATCTTCTAATCGCAAATAGTATATATATGTAAGAAATGTCCACTGCTGTATCATAAAATTATACTTTGTGATTATGTCTGGATTGAGGTGTTTAAAAGCTAAATTTTATTTTATAATAAGCTATTAGTTTATTTATTATCAATCTTTTATTATCAACTTGTTTTAATAACGTGAATTGACAGTTTCACGGGTTTACAAAATTCTATTTTAGCAATTGATTCTTTCGCAGCCTTATAGAAATCATGCGTTGATATTGACAAAGAGCCTTAGAATGTCAAATGACTTCACCACATTATCATACCTATACATTACTCAGTTACATACCACTCCTAACAAATAGATGTTAATGCAGCGACCAAAATTCGCCCGAAGTCATTCTATAGAATAAAACAGCCTACAATACGATTTACATAACAGATATGAGTGAAATCTTTTGTTGTTTGAATATCTATTCATAAGGATGATTATTATATTGCATAAGAGTATCAAGTATAATGGTACTGACGATATGCTTACACCATTTCACGAGTTCGAAATGTGAGAAATGTTATTGTGAAACTGATACTTTTCACAAAATGAACATACACGTTTTTGGAGATTAATCTCAATGCTTACACCTACTTTAGAATAGAACGATGTGTTATTCTTTTTTAAAAATAAACACACCTCAAGCTTTGAAAATTACTGATTAAGGGGGAAAAGGAATATTTATTTTATGGATCTTTAAAAAAATGAGGGTTTGGAGTCCAACTCATAACCCTCATATTAAAACTCTAATAAGGAATGAAGATGATAATATGTGATGGGCATTATATCACGTGTTTTTTGATAGCGCATGGCTTGTGTTGCGTGATATCTTTACGCATCTTCAAGGAATGTTATAATTGGTATACCGGGTCACGTAATTATTGTACGAAGGGTTCAGTTGTGGTTTCGTAATTTATAAAATATTGAAATAACCGGATTAATACATACATGTTTTATTGTTCATAATCCTAAAATATTTCTTCGGATTTAAAAAGGTAATTAATATGTGTTAGTTCAACAAAGGGTTTGTGGCAAAAAGAGGATAGTAAAAAAAATTAAAATGACATCATAGTAAAACGTAATTGGTGTTAATAAATATATCATTTGGCAATATAAATCGAATACAGAAAATGTTTTAAAAGTTTAAATTATTCTCATCATGATATCATGACAATCAAAGTGATTGCTTCCCAAATAAAAAAACTGTTTACATTGTTAAATTTGATTATTTTTTTAATCACTTATTTATTAACAATTTAAAAAAATGTTGTGCATAGCTCATTATTCTGAAAAGCTTTTATTAGTCTTTATTAAATATTAGGACCCATTAGACTTTTTATACAGAATAACCTGAGTTTACGTTTTTATGATATTCTTTTTAAATAACGAAAGCAATGTGTTTGTATGTAAAATAAGACATATATAAAAGGCTTTACGTTTTGAAAGACTGGCAGAATGTGTTAACTTAATAATCAAAACATAGACTTGCGTTCGATTAGAAATATAGTGTAAATCGAAGAAAAGTAAACTTTCATCATCACGTTTATAATCATGAAGACACGGTGTTTGGGTTTTAATAGCAGATAATCTTGCATATTGATTTTCTATGTTTAACAAATGCACAATTTATTAGGAGATGAATATATTTAATATTTTTTTATGATTTATATATATTTTTGCATTTATCATGTGTTTAATTTCAATACTGTTTTCCGCAATCTTATGAAAGTTTCTTCATTCCTATTCGATATTTTTAGTTTTTTTTTTCTTCCCTTGCCACACTTTTAGGCACTCTTTATTTATGTTCTATATATTAAAGTTATAAAATCTTACATGTTAAAAACAAACAAACTTAAGTAGTAATTTTCTCTTGGCGAACCCATATATATATTACATGATTATTATTCCAGATTTTATGGTTTCGAAGGGGAAAGAAGCAAAGGGAAGGTGTAAGATTTATGAAAGCACGCTTGATGCGTTGTAAACAATTAAGCTCATGCGATGGGAGCGTGCTGCTGCGTTTGCCCATGCATCGCGGTGGGCGTAAACGACTCTGCTTACTTGCGTTAAGGTCAATACTGAACAAATGGAAAATCCGTTAGCTTTGTTGACAATCGTTACGTGGTCCCACTCAGTTGACATACACGAGTCGAGGTAATGCACTCGATGTTTACTTATTTCATAGAATTTGCGGCTTCGCAACGCATTGCGAAATTCGCATTGCGGGGTGGTGGGCAAATCGATCTCGCTATAAATACTCAAATAGTAAGGATGTTATGTTATCAGTCAATACATCAGTAAATCTTCACTTTCATCAGCTGGTCACCCAAAGTAGCAAACATATCAACAATGAAGTCAATTGTAAGTGTACAGTGCTGGAATCTTTTGTGTGTGAAATTTTGTGTTTTGTGTCAAATGATAGGCATAGCAAAGACAATGGCTTTATCAAGTTTTTTTCTAACTACTTTGATCATTTTAAAGTAGTCTTTAACATTGCATTAATCAATATAAATATTTGCAGGCCTTGGTTGCTCTATTCGTCGCCGTGGCGTTCGCCGCCCCCCAAGCCCCAACGGAGCCAATCCCAATTGTCCGCCAGGACAGCCAGATAAACGGCGACGGATCTTACCAGTACTCCTTCGAAACCGGCAATGGCATCAGTGCTGATCAAAAGGGCGACTTGAAGAAAGTAGGAGACGTGGAGGCTTTGGAGGTGCAGGGCCAGTTCCAGTACCCTGGTGAAGATGGCCAGAACATACAGCTGACCTACACTGCCAACGAGAATGGCTTCCAACCCCAGGGCGCCCATTTGCCCACCGCTCCTCCAGTACCGGAGCCTATCCAGCGCGCTCTCGCCTACTTAGCCACCGCCCCACCTCAAACCAACTGATCGCAGAAAATTAAAAATAGCTTTTCATTAAGCATTTTTAATACCCTCGAAGTAAATACCAACAAAATGCTTCGTTCTTCAAAACTCTATGAGTGTGTTTTTTATGATGCTATTTATACTTATTCAAGTTTAAATAATGTCATATCTTTTTAACGTTGTAGTAGACATACCTACTTGTTTTTTATATTTTTGTAGTGAGAATATATTTCTTTTATTTTCAATAATTCGTTTCTTTAGTACCACATATATGCACATCACCATCACCGCTTAGTAAACACATGTTTTCTATTAAAAAAAAGATTCCATATTGAAAATAGATGCATGTATCCCAACTTATATATTATGAAATGACATCATTTTTATGTTAACGTTTTTATATTCTTAACAGTTTTTGAATTATCATCTTATGCGTGTTTAAAAAAAAAAAAAAACTTCTAACTATATTGATAGGATACATGTAAAATATAATTATACTTACACAACTAGTCAAGTCACCTAGACGGGTAGGTAGATATTATGTATTTCGGGTCTGGTTTCTCAAAATGTGATAAACAGTTAAAACTAAATGAAAGATTTTAAACTGTATAAATTAAAGAACGTTGCTTTTCTAATACAAAAGAATAATAGACATTTGATGTAACGATATTCTTTCTTAGATATTATATTGTTTATTAATTAAAACTACCGATGCTGTTACATCATAAAATTTTGTTGTACTATAGTAGAAGTCATGATTCTTGGCTTATCTTTTCAACTCTCTACCGCTTTTTCTGAATTATTGCAGTCATACTATTAAACTATCATTATCATATAAAAATTCAAATCGGTAAACATAGTGTTTCATATCCATCTCCTTACTGTCGAGACTGGTACTAATTTAATGCTTCAAATACGAATTATGTAACTACATCAGCTATTCCGATATGACAGACGTTGTGAATTAATGAATAATTTAATAATATTACTGTCTCCGTACCTATAATATCGCTACATCGTAGTTATACAAATTTGGTTTCTTTACGTTTAATGCCAATTATGGACATAAATGTAGCTGTTCAATAGAAGTTAAGAGTTAATCTAACATTTCATTCAGCTTAATTCATTTGCTCGATTGGCTTAACGCAGCTCTGTCGCCGGTTGACAATTAATGTTGTTCCCAAGAATGCTTTGCAACCACTGACGACTTTGAGTGGGTATCGTGCGGTATTGCGTACACTGCTGCCAGCTTCTGCTTTCTATTCTTTTACTGTAAGTACTTACTGCAAGTAAAAGAATAGATAAGTAAAAGAATAGAAAGAAGAAGAAAGAAACTCAGAAAAGTATTAATTGTAAAATAATATTTTAAAGAAATTTCGCTCGACTTTATGCTAATATTTTTTTACAAAACCTCTCGATATATAAGTATGTGGTATTTTTTTAATTCTGTTGCATTTATATGGATTTTTATGTTAAATAGAATATGCTGATCGAATACCAAACAATATACGAAGTTGATGGTTAAATGATAATAAACCTATACGTTTATAAAGAATTAGTCAGTATTATGTATATTTTCATTCTACAATCACTATAAACCCTTCAAGGGTAATGAAACAAAACAGCGTAAGAGAGATTTTTTGTTTTTCGTAAAATTTTCTACTATCTGTATTGAATTTTCTTCCTTACCTTTTGCATTTTTGAGAATTATGAACATTCACCAGTACATAAATACTTATTTCATTGCCCTTAAGGTTGGGTCAGGGGTTAGGAGCATCCAGGGCGCAGGAGGCTGGCCTTCGCGCGCAACCTTCTGTACCTGCCGCTGAAAACGGGGTTCGGGAGGGGTGCTGTGCTAATTGCACCGGCACAGCACCAAATGGCTGTTTCGGGTGCCTTAGCACCCATGGAGAGGTGGCCTGAGGGAAGGCCATAGTCGCGCCGGGGTCGCGGAAGATTGCGTTCTCGTGTTCCCGTGTCCCCGGCTCATGCGACCATGATAGGTGCAACGTGGGTTTTTTAGTGGGTACCCGCTCTGCTCGGGACTCCCACATACCTCCGCCGCTCCCCCGTTCGGCGGCGGGGGATCCATAAAGGATTTTTCCCACGTAAAAAAAAAAAGGGCATTACGGGCTGATCACCCGATTGCCTAAAAAGAAAGATGATCCATGCGTCGAATGGGCATGTAAAAAGTCGAGTCAATTAACTAATTCACACGAATTTTGATCTACCAGAAATGAATATAATAATAATTAATAAAGTTGTATTAAAAAATAAAAATATCTGATAAAAATAGGGATTCTTATAAAACATCTCCGTGACATCTGGGCTTGACTGTTATGAATTAGGTCATTTCGTATTTTACGAACGAATGGAACTTGTTTCAAACTTTGCTGTAATGAATTTCCCAACTTGAAAAAAAAAATCCTTGGGGCTCGGCAGTTTGCAACTTCAATTATTTTGGCGAGTGAGATCGATTTGAAACTGAAATAAAGTAAGTAGAAAAATAAAAAGTACTTTATGACATAAAATACAAATCTCCCTGTAAATAAATTTGCATTACTGCCATGGTACAGAAGCCTTTTAAAATCATATATATATATTTATTCTGAACATAATCTATAAAACGATATCTATTTTTATCATTGTATCATCTCTCATGAGAATAATAACAGTATTACATATATGCAAAATGTATAACATCATCTACCTAGTTGACATCTAATATTCAAATTATAATATTTGCAGCTACCATAGCTTATATTAAGTTTTAAGGATAACAAATGAAGTTTAAAATAAAGTTCGCCATAGTAAAATGGTTTCTACGCTATAAATAAAGAAATGAAATAATTAATTTAACGGAAATAATGAGTTTAATCGATTTTGTGCAATAAATAAATATAATATTAAATTACAACCAAAAAAGATACTGAATATATTGAAGTATATGGTGTCAGTTTATGGAGGAAGTTATTTTATTTAATTAAAAGATTTATCATGTGTCACATGACTTTTACCGTCTGAATTATATTTTTTATATAAGATATGTTTACATAAGATGTTTTGCAAAAATATCAAATTGAATGTGCAATGAAACTCAAATATTTATAAATGATGATAATATTTAATATAAACGTAAGAATAATTTTCATTTAAATCTGCTGTGGAGAATAAAAAAAACACCACACTCAGACTTGTAAAATGGCCATATTTGACAATAGTGGTAGTTATAAAATCTACTAACTTGTTTCATTTCGTTACGTATTATTCTTCATCATTTATACCGCAACCACTTGCATTGGACGCTAACAAATAGAGTAATCTATAACGGTGACAAACGTTGGTGCTAGGTCCGGGCAGCGTTTAGAAGAAAAATTGGACTATAACGGAAAATAATAGTCGATGCACGTTGATAATTAAAGTAATATTTCACTTTAGCTTCATTTTATCTGTTTTTATGAGCGTAATATAAATATTACATTATTCACCATTAATATGGTATACAGTACTTTTCTTTTTTATATACTTACAATATTATTAGGTCCTTATACATATAAAATTAGCTTTACATATGAAAAAAAAAATCAAATTACATATTTATTTAATCGACGTGTGTACCATTATTATCCATGCACTTTCGACTTTTTATACGTAGTCAATTGATTCCATTGGTGCAATCACAGTAAAAACGAGTTGACGATAATTCGGACTGCCTCACCGGACTTGATTTTCTTTCTATGAAAGAAATTGTCCAAATTCTGACAAAAAATTGTAATGTGTTGAAGCAAAGTTTAGGGTGTATGGTGGTCGTGAAATACGCAGCACTAGGTTAGAGCGATTGACTAGTCTCTGTTTTTTACCCGCTAGAATTTCCATCATTGTTTGCAATTGTTGATAATATCGATCTGCCGTAATCGTCTGGCCATCACTACATGTGCGTTTGTTGATTTGCTTCACTTAATCCATTTCTCGACCTATTTCTATTCACCAATTTGTTTCAAGTGAATTAAAATTGTTTTTATCACACACACGGCCTGCCGCTAAATCTCCGCTATCCGTTTACACGGATCAGTCCCAAACCTCGTCAGATCTAGATCACCTTTAATTCTTCACTATAAAGTACTCCGGCCGTCCACGGGGTTTTTTCCGGGGTTGGACCCAAAAAAGTATCGTGCTTTTTTTTAAAGTAGCTTCTTCTTCTTCATCATTAACAGCTTCTGCAGCGCTGGCGCCGCGATGGAACTCATATTAGTAAATGACGCGATGTTTTAAATTTTCCATTTTGTAAACAGAACGATGTGAAAGAAAAACCAAATGGTGCGAAAACAGGTGAATCACTAAATTTGAAAAAGGAATACACGAGTCTAAATTTGAAATAAACTTGAATTTGAATTGCCGAACCAAACGCTAGCATACCACAATGCTGTGTGAATTCAAGAGTTCACGCACCGTTGCCATTTACTTTACCACTAAGCTATGTGTGAATAATGACCAACATGTCTCTGGGCGCAGAGAGCAACAAACGACAACAACAAAAAAGCTAAGAAACGTTATGAATTGTTCTATTTTAAAACATTTTAACGTTTACTGTTACCGTTAGCGTTAAAGTATTTTAAAATATCATTTGTTAGGGCTCTTCATTTAATTTTCTAAATAAATATTTTAAAAGTATCAAAATCACAAAAAAACAACGCGAGGCGCTTGTCGCTTGTGTTGGAAAGTTATTTTTTATATAACCTTAATGATTATAAAAAAAGAAACTCATCATTATTTTTTGTTAAGTTAGTCTGTATTAAGCTAGCCCGTTGGGATAGTCCTTCGGGATAAAGAGAGAGCTTCGAATAAAATGTCGATATTGTATTAAACAGTTTAATAAATGATTCAGTGTTTACTTTGAGGGTGAAGGCAAAAGGGTTGACCTTTATTGAGGCCTTGTAATGGAAAAGGTTTGTAAAATATAACAGAAAAAGTTGTGCGGGCGTATTCTGTAAAGAAAATTTAGATCGCTGTGTATTATATCCCAATCAATGCCTTCCTTTGTCACCCTTTTTCAATATTAGAAGTTAGTACATTAAAATATTAGATAGGCAACCACTTTGTGTGTATATGTTCAAAATTTTCCGCAGATCAATTTTTAATAAATAATGTGCGATTTTAACATATTATTTGTACATAAATATTACGGAGTAAATCTAATAATATTATCACAATAAATACAAAACAATTTAAATTATAGCACACGTTTTCTCCGAAGTTGCAAAACATTACTTCAACGATATTCAGAGCACACAAATTTTGTAGTTTTCTCTAGAGAAATTAATCGATTGAATGTGTAAAAATTACTTTTAAATTTAACTTATAATTGTTGACAATAATAACGTTTTATATTTGTACACTGATTAAACCGAGTGTAAGTAACACGAAGCAACGAATGAAAAAAATGAGTCAGGAGAAATTTACAATAGAAAAAATATATATAAGCGCTGAAATACAAACATGTTACGCTAAGGGAGCATTTTAACTTTTGAAAAGAATTATTAGAAGTCAATACTTGGGTGCAACCGTGCGAAAGGTGTTCAATATTGGAAAACGTGACAGACTGTTTTATCCCAATTTCTGATATTGCAGACGAAAATTCAACGATGGAACAGAATAATGACATCAATATAAAACTGCAGTTATTTTTATTATAAATCTCTAATAATGTTTTAGCTATTATATGATTAAACCATTAATATATTTTTTTTAATAGTAAAGGATACAATTGTATCAGCGATGTAAATAATTTATTATAGTACACTCGTTTGGTACAGTTGCTAAGGTATTGTCGTGGGTTCAATTCCCACTCGAGGCGAATTTGTATGAACTACAGATAGTTATTCTTATTCTGGGTTTTTGTTTATCTGAAATTTATTTAAATAAGAGCCTGAGTGCAAGATGTTATCTAAAAATTAGGGCAGCGTTTAAATAATAAATAAGGGTTTTAATACAATGTAAGAAGCAATTTGCGTTTCTAAGCTTGAAGTATTTTTTATCTACATCTGAAGTGGACTTCATTAGAGTACTCACTTCAGCGCATTGCACCACCGCAGGTGAATGTGTTCACGGCCTATTCATCGAGCCATACTTACGTTCTCGAGTAAATTAATTAAATGTAACACATCTGTATTATACTGCTTCAAATTCTGTAGGTTAGATGGTTTTTCTGTCTAGTTCTTGATAAACATATTCAGATTTCGTAACTTTTTTAATAATTCTGTCCTTGAACATGTTTATGTTTATTGTTTAATTGAGTTATTATGTGATAATGGACAAGATAATGAACTTGAAAAAACGGGTGAAACAGAGTTTCAATTAAGTTACCCTTAAATACAAATTCTAACGTCTATAACATTTTATACGGATTAAAGACTCATCGGTCTTTAATCCTTATTCTAATTAAATTCAATTAGCAAGAAGCATCTTCTTGTGTTGTTCGAATTAAATTAAATTATAACGTTATTGACAGTTGATGAAAAGCAATTACAACCAACCCTCGCTATGTTTCCCAGTTTTAGGGATAATTAACATAATTTACCCTAAAAGCGAATCAATAAATGTGGAGCGTCTTTGGATAAATTCCTTTAACTGCCCCAAATTGCGTAAAATATTACCTCAATTAAGAAATTGCTTGTTAAAACACTAGGAAATAATTAATGTTTCATTACTCTTGTTTTAAATCCGAGCTTACCCATGAAGGTAATTTGGGTACGAGGCCATTCGTTGTTTGTTCTCTTGTTATTAATCCCTGACATGGAACAGAATATCCTTTACAACCTTCAAAGGTCGTGAATCACCGTATTTATATACTATAATAAAATTATAAAGATAGAGATTGCGTCTGTATGTTTCTCAAATATGTAACTTCATTACGTCTAAACAATTGTCAAGAAATTTCGAAAACCTACAATTATAAAATTACTATACACAGCTGCTTCTTTTACTTGACATTTATATCTATCGGTACATTGGTTCTAGAAGCGTATTATAATAATGCTGAGGTGTCATTTATGCTCATGGCGTTATTTTGCACGTGCCGTGAATCTCGCCATAGTTTTATTACTGCGGCACTATAAGTGTGAGCTAATGCAAAAATGGATTAGTCCTCGAATTGCACACCTATCTTAAACGGCAGGATAGCTTTGCGTTGTCAATAAATCTTTCTTTTGTTTATACGTTATGTTTTTATTGGTACAATATAATGTAACAATATTTTTTTTTAACATCCGGACTAGCCAAAAACACTTAGTTCGGCTAGTCCGGATGTTAAAAAATATTCCTGAAAAAAAAAAGTATTAATTACAATTACAGGGTTGTTTTTTCTAACAAAAAAAAAAGGAAAAAATAAAGGAACGGAAACAGGATAAAATTATTAAATAAAACAAATTAATGTCAAAATGTAAAATAGCAAAGATGTCGTGTGGTGAGTTGGGGATGCTATAATGCATTGGAAATCAAATAAGCGAGTAAATTTTGAATGGAAATGTTACAATATTGACGAATGGCCTGTTCTGCAAATCAAATTGAGATACATGATAGCCAAATATAAACTATTGTCATTTAAATTTATGTTTAACTGAATATACGTGTGTACAATTTATTGCCGAGATTCCGGAAATCACTCAGACTATAAATCACAGTTTGAATTAATAGCTTTTTGTACTTTATCCTTAAAGTTCTCATCTCTCATTTTTTTTAACTGTTATACCAAGAATTGAAAAAGTAATTTACAAATGTAAATCGACTCTCCTGTCCGTGATCAAAGAGGACGATTAAAATTAAAAAAAAAAACAAATTAGGGCAATTAAACGGCTTAGTCTAAACTTATTTGTGTACATAATACAAAGTAAAAGATAAAAAAAACATAATAAAAAGTTAAAATCATTCTACGTTCTTAGTAAAGTTATGCTAAATATTATATTTTATACTTTAAAGTAACTAGTTTTTTAATATGTTTCAAAAATTGAAAGATCGTCATAAAGCTAGAGGGAAGCATACTTTAAACTGACATAGGCCTATGAATACACTAAAACATATCACAAGGTATATTGCGCTCGGCATATAAGTTTGCTTCAATAAAATGATACGTACAATATGTGTGAAAAAAATGTTGTTTAGAAAGCAAGGTTACCAGGGAAATGACTGGGCATAGAACAACACCCTTAATATCTAGGTGACGATCCCAACAAATGGTCAAATACGTAGTTCTCTATGGCACTGTGTCGTTATGGGCAGACGCGTTGCTTAGCATCAAACACATTACTTACTTGCCTCATATCTTTACCTGCTACAAAATATTCTCTTTATTTCATTTTCGATTTGCGATCCTGGACACAGGCGTCTCAGATAGAAATTATAGAGTGCGATGAGCATATTTTTGTTATTTTTGCAATTTCTAACGAATTAGAAAGCAATGCTAACATATTTCTGTGGTCCTCGACTAAACTGTGAACGTAACGAGCGTTATTTAAAAAATCATATCATGTTAACATCTGTTCTAAATAATCAAATAAGTCCTCATTTTTATATTTATATGTTTTTGTTGTTTATCAAAACACGTTGAAAGTATGTCACATTGGCGTAACGAAGACATTAAAATTAAACATTTAAACATTTCAACTCTGTTCTATACAATGTCTAGAATTTCAACAGTTCAAAACTTTGCTACTTTGCGTGCCTTCACCACGAATGACCGAGCGTCTTAGTTTTTTGCCAGCACTAATTTTATAATTAATAATAAATTTTCTACAGTAATCATAGAATTGCCTTTTAAAACGTTACACAGGCAAAACTATGATTGCAATATTGTTTCAAAGTAAAACGACCATACGTTAAAATTGTATTAAAAAGACTTACTGGAAGAAAGGTATATATAGTACTAAGAAGTTATGAAAAGTTGGAACCGCTTCGAAGTCATAATGAGTTTTTACTGGTAGGTGTAGCAGAAAAGTTTCTCGAATGGATTACTGTTTATTTTTTGTTTCACAAGCGGCCAGGTGAAGACTTTCTGCGAGTAACTTTGTAACTTATTTTATCCTATCAAGTTATATTGCCTGCAGTTTCATTACTATGATTTTCAAAATGAAAATTGTTAGTTTATTTACATTGGAAGACGTAGTATTATTTACTAATAAGATTGACTCAAGCGTATTTTAGGTCATTCATCTATTATACTTTTCTAAACATTTACCAATTCTTTCGTTTTCTTTAATGTTTACTTTATTAAACTAAGGGGTTTTAACAAGTTATCTTGACTGACGTTGATGCTTTTAGCCAATGCGGCTATATAAAGCTTCATTGGATCACCGAATTCGTGGAAATGACAGTTTCCACGAATTGGATAAGGGGCAAGTGATACATGGCTGACCTCTATGCCCAGTAATCTCTCTTGAAATACTGCGCTTTAAACAGGAACGTAGTAATGCAAAGGCAATTGTTTGTTACTCTACCATACGACTCTGCATTAAATTTCTATCATAACTAAATTCTAGGTTAAATGAGTTAAGTTTTGTATTAAAAAAAAACCGCGGCATGTAATAAGAGAAATATCTTGTGCTATAAGGGCATTTTACATACATTAATTTTATAAAGCAAATGCTCAAAATCAGAACAATTATGTGTAATTTATACAAATATTTACAAAGGGTGGGAATCGAACCCACATCCTGCCACGCCGAAGTCAAAATGCACTAAACTGTTC
>DWHQ01000263.1:0-15508 GCA_018247955.1 Eurytides marcellus marcellus | reverse complement strand
CATTGGTGTAGTGGTTAGTGCTCCTGACTGCAAAGCCAAAGGTCGTGGGTTCAATTCCCACCCAGGACAAAATATTTCTGCGATGAGCAGAGGTATTTTTTCTCTGTCTTGGTGTTAATTATCTATATAAGTGTGCATTTAAAATATATAAGTATGTATATCAGTTGTCTGGTTAACATAGTATAGCCTAGTTCGGGATCAGATGGCAATGTCTGCGATGTCCCATTATATTTATTCATTATTATTTATATAACTGTCCCCGATCGGTCGTGCACCGACTTGCTTTAAAGTGGGGCCTTCCCCATTGATCGGCTAAGTGTTGAGATATCTATAGAAAACGGCGCAATCGTCTAGTCGGGTAGTTTTAACATTCTCGGCCCCCATCTTGGACGGACAATGGAACAGTTGCACTCCAATTAGTCGCCCGGAGACGTGTGCCACCATTTCCACCGCACCATGGCCGACCGGCCGTATTCCCCGTTCATTGTGTTCACGCTACGTTAATGTTTCAAAACGCTGATATCTCACTTGATTAATGATTGTACCATGAGATTTCGGAAGATCCGCCCGGTGTTGCCAGTTCGCAGAAGGGAGTATTGCGTTAGCACATTGCAACACACAATATTAGTCGGCCGTGATTGTTTCATTTTGACATTTGTCTTTCTTAGCGGTATTGGATTGGGTCTGTTAAAGGTGTTATGGAAGAAGTTGCGATGATAGTAGTTACTTTGATTTAAGTTTCGAATGTGCATAGTAGTAATTATAAGTTCGTTAATTAGGTACGCTTAATTAGTCCCGATCACACAATAAATTTACAACTTAAGAAAGCCTTTTGAGGAGCGTTCTTTTCTCAGTACACAAACCATTTATTTTCATTAATTTGATTAGATGTGATTTGATTCGTGTTTCCTTTCTGTTGGTTATTTAGACCGTTGTAGTAATTTTTTATATACCACAGAGAAGTTTTGCTTAAAGAATTTAACCTAATATAATGAAGAATGTCATCCTGACCCATTCCGGCCACGGCGACCAATCTACAAGAGATCAGCCAACTGCGCAGGATATATTATAGTGCACAAGCGTTTGCCCTGACACAGGTTCACTTACTCTTCCTTTACACTTATAGCCAGATAGAACGGATACCTGACACGACCAGTGAGAGATTAGGCGCAAAGGTGTGTAGTGACATTAAACTAACCTTTGGGTAACGACTCCTCCAAGCCACCGCTAGGTGGCGTCGAAGAGTAGCCGGAACTGACTTTTACATTCTCATTCGACGCATTACTTTTCAGGTAATCAGGTAATCAGTCCGTTATGCCCTAACCTCGCTAAGAAACAACAATAAAAAGTCATTGCACTTCGCGGGATTCGAACCCATTACCTAGGCATAGGCCCGCACCAGCCGCAGTTTACGTTGAACATACTAACTATATTACAGATTTCTATGTCTTAGGTCAGCACACATTTGATGCTTACTCTACTAAGCATTGCTAACTAGCTTCTCGGATTCTTCTTTATTTTTAAATAACAAAATAATCTCTGTTACTCTATATCCAAAAAAATATAGAAAGGCAAAACATCATGACGACCTATTGGCGTGGAAAAAAAAAGACGAAGCAATAAACACCGTCAGTAATTACATTAACTCGCGTAATTTTTTCCACGCGCAACCTATATTCGATCAATTAATTTGTGTATTACCTACTTACATACATTTCATAACACAAAATCTTCAATACCAATATAGATTTTCGTAATTTTTTCAAGTAACGACCTCTTCGGCAAATCATGCGAACATCAGTACGTGAAAACTTGAACATTTCGAATCTAAACCATCGTAATTTTCACCGAAATGTATGCAACAATAAATTAAAAACTTACAATAACCAAAGTTTTGTATTTTAAAACGATACCGAGAGCTATCCTTTCGAAACATCGAGTAGGGGCGATGGGAGTAGGGGTGGTAAAACGAAGCGCCGTTCACTCGACGATCTACAAGCGGAGAGACTGCCGTCGTGAGAGGCCACTGCCACCGTAAACGACAACTGTCATCGCTTCGCGCCAAGAAAAATATATTCCTTTTGACAGCTGTCACTCAAACGAGTTCCCGCGCATTTTGAAATTACATACGCATTAGTGTGGTGCCAAGTGCGAGGATTCCGTGAGCGCCGGACAGTGGTGTGGGACGGTGTGGTTTTGTGTGATGATACTCTGCTGCTCTATTTCTTGAGAGTGAAGCATGAGGGGCAGCGTCCTTCAAATCGTGCTCCTGGCGCACGTGGCCTATGCCATAACAGGACCTAGGGTGAGCATTACAATTTTACAGAATTAAAAAAAAAAATCACATTGCAATATTATTATACTTTAAATTAAATCATGGTTTAAATCCTATATTGTTGAGCGTTTAAGTCATATAAACATATTTAAACATGGTTAAATTACATGTATGTATGTGCAATTATAATTTTCACAACGCACAGGAAACAATCGAGAATATAAAAAAAATTAAAGAATTCAAAAACTAGAAACATTTTTTTACTTTTTATACTCTTTCCGTATTTGAATTACGTAAATTATATGTCTGTTTTTTTTTTTTTTTTTTATACCCAGCTTTTACCACACAACATTCAACTGCACATGATTACAAGACGCCCATAACTTTTCCCATCTGAAAACTATATTGTGTCAGCAGATAGAAAGCAAATACTGACAATTAAGTCATGCAAGCTATGAATAATGGCACAGCTACTTTGCGAGCGAAGCGATCCGTTGAGCGCGCATTTCTTCTGACGATTGTTCCGAAGCGATTGGAAGATCAGACTTCTATTATCAGATTATTTTTCACATAACAATTGAGGTATTTAACCTAACAGCCAAACTTCTAAGATTACCGAATAAAATTACAACCAATAATAAAAAAAAAAATAGTAATCTATAGTATAGTAAAGTAGTAAGTAAAAAAAATTTAAATTAGTAGTATAATAGTAAACTAAATTTGATTTTTAATGTGTCCGTAAAAATAAAACATTCTACAATCCCACATTGGGCCCGGTGTGACTATTGTGTCTGTTTTGAAAAGATTAATTTCTCAAAAACGGCATAATTATTTGTCAATTTACGGCTTATTCATATGAGAACTTTGTTAGATAACGTAGGTTCATTAACATTGGAAAGAAATCGATTGCGTCATAGAGACATCTGTCGTAAAAGTAAAACTCGAAAATCTACGAACGCATCGCATTATACATAACAATGTATTTTGCCTTTGCTTCCTTTGATAAAAGTGTTGAGTTTTTCATTATACACAAATAAACAAGTAATTAAATAATAATAAGTAACCAAAAGAAAAGAAAACGTGCTAATTAAATAACTAAAGGCAAATATAACATTCATCACTAATAATTAATAAGAAAGTTGACGCGAAAAACAAGGTAACTCATTAATTGGCCATTTACATTTTTATTATTCCAATAGCGATCCGAAAGATATCCGTGACGTAAAACGTGGAACACTCAGACATCCGATCACGTCGCGTTGCTCGATAAGTCCTGTGTAAACGGACTCGTACTTTGTGATTCAATAATCCCTATACGCCTATAAAGTGGATTGAGGCGGACGCCGCGCGTAAACATATTCCCCGTAATTTAATACACTGTCGAATTCGATAAGAGTCGGCGGGAAGAGGTCGGACGTTCTGTCGACATCGTTAGCACGCGAGGCACGTACGACGTGAAGTGCTTGGAGAGTCCGAGTGTCGGTGGAAACCGAACCCACCTACGGAGCTTATGTTATGGGGGGAAGAGAACAATGTCGGACGTTCGACTTCGGAACGCCTCTCCGTGTCACCTTCCCGCTACGTTCAAGAAGGAATATTTGAATGTGGAACGATCTTTTTCATCCCAATTCTTTTTATGTGTTTCAATTTTAAATCGTACTTTGTTAATTTTTTTTTTAATTTACATAGTAGATATTTTTCATTCCAATGCGTTTCAATTTTAAATCGTTCTGTGTTTTTTTTTTATTTACATAGTAATGGCTAAAAGGTCGCCGGCCAAAAACCATTTGCGTTCTTTATTCAAAACTCCACTAAAATAATAAGCGTATCCCATCGATTAGCATTAGGCGAATTCATTTCAATTAGCTACAGAGGCTTCATCGTCTAGCTCGATTCAAATATTCCAGCGCGAATATTGAAAAAACATGCTTAGATTTTATAAAAGTGGTCATTTAAGGTCATCGCGCGTGTAGTAGGCGCTCCCCTTCAAAAGGTTTAGAATTTAATATTTACCTGCTTACGTAACGTGCGGCGCTTTTCTCCGGAATATTTTAAAGCGTTTTTTTTTTTAATTATAGCTGACCTAATATTTTTTTTGCTCGCGTCCGTCAATTAAAATTTTTACTTTTTAATATTTTAATGGCATCGGTCGCGGAAAGGGAAAAGAGTAATGTTCCTTTTAATAATTCAGCTTCTGACTTTTGACAAAGTAAAATTACTCCAGAGCATAACACTAAAGAATCGCTCATTAAGCTTTATAATTATTTAATTTATTCTCCAATTTACTATAAAGTCTACATACGAAAAAACAAACTTAGCAATTAGTAACTTTACGCCATAGATTCCCAAAGTGGTCTATATAGAATCCCAGGGGTCTACGACAAGTTGCAAGGGGTCTACATCAGCGAAAAAAAAATTTGGGGGTCCATGAAATGAAAATAGGGGTCCACGATAGTGGATCTCAACATACACTTATAGTGCCTATTTACTTACATGATATAAAAATGTATATTAAAGAAGTTTTTAACACTTACTTAACTACAGTTAAAAATTTATAAAAATTCAATATCAGGTAAGTAGGGGGTCCACCAAAAACCGAAAAACATGGCAAGGGGTCGACGACACAAAAAAGTTTGGGAACCTCTGCTTTACGCTATCAATTTATTTTGTTTCGTGACGAGTGATTTTATAAATGCACTTCCAACACTATATTTAATAATATGAAGCAACATATGACGCTTCGATTCGAACCCAAACTTGTTTACGTTACGTACTCATGCTGAATGTATATTTAACAATATTAATACGACAACAGCATACGTTCGTGGAGTTTTGGTATGCTAGCGCTAACGAAATGTATGCTTAGTGTATCGGTAATAGCGGAGTCGTGATACAGGCCCTTGTGTCACAACGGACCGCGTACATATGTGTACTTTGTCGTTACGAAACAACGTGCAGTGCGATGTTATCGACTGCATGGAAACCGAGATAGGCGCCCCTCGTAATAGGCCCTTGGTTTCTCCCTGTAAAAAGTACGCATCCTCACTTTGATCTTTACTAAAAATTTGTTTTACTAAACCATACTAAACTATTATTATAAATGTGTATAAGTGTCTTTAGTACTTTCTTCAATTTTCGAGTAAATTTGTTTTTTTTTTTCTTTAAAAAAACGCAGCCTATATTGTAAGATAGTAATATATTGTGTTACAAGGACGTTTTACATAAATAAATTTGCGGACAGGTCCGGAACAATTATCTGTAGTCCGTACAAATATTTTTTCCGGGTGGGAATCGAACCCACGACACACGACGCCGAAGCCAACAGCTTAGCGACTGCGCCAAACGTGTCAAACTTTTGTAATTTAATAAAATATGTGTCTTTGTTCGTTTGTCTTTTTCTCACATAGTAACAAAGCGAGGAATTTTCATGAGCATAGTTTTTGCAAAGAAATATTACTATAGTAATATTGACTTCTTTAAAGTAAGAAAAGTGAAGTATCAGCATATATATCTCACTGCTGGTCACAGCCTCCTCTATACAGAGGGTATAAGGATACAAACCGCCACGCGCCCTCACTGCGGATTAGAGGACTTTACATATTTAAGAAATATTTTTATTCTTTTATGTTAAATATGCAAGTTTCCTGACAATGTTTTCCTTCACCCTTAAGCACGTGGTAATTCAGCACTTAAAATTGTTATAAATTAACAAAATCATTGGTGCCGGCACCGGGGTTTGAACTCAGGTTGCTCGAGTATATTGCATTAAAAGCGACGGACACTGAGCTACCACGGGTCTTGACTTCTACCATCGTAGGAAAATTAAAAAAAAAACGTCATAATCGGTAACAAAATCCAAGCGAGCGACGATGCGGGCGAAGCCTAGTTTGGCTAAAATTGTATAGAAATATTTTAGTTATTGCAATTAGCAATTGTAATAGTACTTTACAAATAAGTAATTGTAATAATAGGGTTTTTAGACACGCGTTTTTGCTCATGTAGTGTTTAATTTATTGTTATTTTCCTGTATTTATTCGGTCATTGACCTGTAATAGTCGTAAACTATGTTAGTATTCACTCTGAATATTACATATGCCTAAAATTATACCGATTCGATGTGAAGATGCAAAGTTAATAATAACTTATAAACATGTAAAATAATAATAAATACGATAGTTTTATATTACAGCTGGTGTTCTAAACCTTCGGGGCTTTTAGGAATACCATTGTTTTGAGCATACCATTACTTCTATACCGTTATGCAGATACAGTTAATAGTTCAGTTATTTCGCGCATTCACCGAGCTCCGAGCGGGAGATTCGCATGCGAAACGTCTCACACGACTAATTGGATAATTAAAAATTCACCGCTTTAATTGTATTTTTAGGCGGAGAAAGAAAGCGGTTTCACGTTCCGCGTCTCACCAAATAACGTTACGTGGGCATGCGTTACATCACTTAACTTTCGAATGGGAAAACTTTATACGCGCCAAGTTGTGACACAACCTTTATTGCCTCAGTATGAGGCAGTAAAAAAAAACAACAACAACAATGTAAATATCAAACCTCCGTACATTCCGAATGATGAGTGAAATAAAAAAAAATAAAAAAAAAAACAAAATCGAAACGCAAAAATCCTCACTGGCACACAACACTGAAATAACTGGCCGGTTACGATTCACAGAACACGCCACTTAAAAAAAAAATACAACGCTCGTACGTGTTATTCTCGTTCTTTTTTTAAACGCCGATATATAATTTCGAAAATGCGCGCCGAATCCGTAAGGACCCGCTCACACCGAGATGTTGCAAGCGGGCCATCGAGGGAACAACTAGGAAATGAATACAGGCGCGTGGCACACCACCGGGCGTACCCACACGTACGCAACATGTACATTCACACTAATGCATGTATTTAACAAGGTGCATGCGTTTTGACAAGCACATGACCGCCTATTTATAGGCTCATTTCTATTAACATTTCTTTATTTCAAACAGCAACACGCAAATGTCCACTACGAACTTAATCTAGTAGCAGTACTCAAAATTTATAAAAGATAATAACACGCTGTGAATATAGAACGAGTTATATTAGAATGGTAGTGGAATATAATGCCGTAATTAAACACACATATTTCCATATTTAAAACGCCGAATTAATACCATTCGGCGTAGCAACTGCGTAGCGGTCTCAATAGAAAAATGTTACGCGGCTAAACAACAACCGTTATTACATAACAGACCAAGTGAAAGAGAGGTGTATATTTTCACCGGGGCGTTGGAAAAGGACGATAGATATTGTGTAACACAGGGAAAGCTCTATACTTACTTTCTTTGTAAGACAGGCCACTATGCCGTCTTTGATTTCCCGGTATGACTGTGTGTGTGTGTGTCTTTCATGTGTGAGTGCCTTTACATTTTTGCGTTCGAACGAAAAAAGCCTAAGTGCAGGGATGTACTTTCTCGAAAAGGAGCTCTGTTAAAAACCAGTGAATAGTAATTTTGAGTGCTATCACTGTGGCCTTAGAGTCGTTTTTTTTACGTACAGCGCGGGCATGGCAGCTTTTTGAAGGGGTTCATTGACACGTGGTTTGGCACGCTTCTTGGGCTCACTTATTTTTCTACTATGACACAGGCTGAAAAGTTCACAAAAGACGTGATATTTTCCTAGAAACGAAAATGGGGCATGCGTATTAAATCCACTGTTTTTCATCGATTTTCCTTAAAATTAAAGGACAAACATTTAAAATATTGCAAACGGATTTTTTCTCGGAGCAGCATTCCAATTATGTTGTCTGTTACGAGAATTGACAAAAATGAGGTCATGAGTAATAGGTGATAAATCAATACGATTTATAGTTTTGCTATCCGATGACAGAGGGCGCTATTTATTTTTTTAATTTTGGATGTATTTAATACAGAGCAATGTGCTCTGAAGAGTTTTTAAACGTTTTAAAAAAATAATAATCAGCATTTTATTGTTCTTAAAATAAATATACTATATATAATATGTCAGAGTTAAGAAGATAAGATTTATTTAAGCACATATGACGTTATATTTTCAGTGTTGCATTTTTTTTAAATTTTTTAATTAAGCGTAGTGTACTTTTAAGATTTCCGTCTATTATTTTTAAATATAAGAATTTGCAATACATATTTAAAATGTATTACATTAAAGAACTAGTACTGATTACTATAAAATATATTTGCAAAAAAAAATGTTCATCATTTTTTTTAATTCCATAGATAGTGACTTAGAAAAAACAAAAAAATGTATTAATAATAATTGAGCTTTGTCTCAAAATAGATGCTAATACTGTAAATTGCTATTGCATCACAGCGGAGGAAGTGAAATAACAGGCATAATATTTATATATCCATCTCTTCCCCGCGCCATATCCTTATCCTTGTCGCACGCGTGCAGTTCTCCACTTGAAACGCGGAAACGAGCGATATATATTTACACCGCTCTTACTCGACAGCTAAGTATATATCTGTCCCGCTTGTGCAAGGCAACAGAGTGCATTGACCTGTCCTTGTTGCGTTAGTGTGCAGCCTTGCTTTACAGTTATATCCATCGTTTGTATGTAGTGAATGTGCATCATTAGGTGTGTTCCACACGGAGTACTTTTTTTTTTACTTAAATGGCATAAAAAATCCAGCTAGATAAATAAAAAAAAAACAACATATATTTTCTCACACCAAACCTTGGCGACTTCCCACAAGATTGGTAATTACTCGATCTTACCTGAAAAAGAGAAAAGAGTATTGTAAGAAACAATTTCGATGCACTTAAAGCAGTGTTAGTAACAACAACCTGCCACCATACATGGAATAAACATCAGCCATATACCTTTTTATCGTTAATGCACAAAACAAATATCACGGATTATATTAATGATGTGGAAAAATCGATAATCATCGCTACGGGGCATGCCTGCGCCCTTACTGCGCTATGCTTATAAAAAAGTTGCGTCAGAGTCCATAAAAAATGTCTGCGAGGCGTCAACTGGCATTACATCACTGTTCGGTCGCGCGTCGGTGTGCACTCACTCACACATTCAAGCACACGTGCTTCGTACACGTGTCGCGTACGCTCACGCGTGTGTGCGCGCGGCCTAATCTTTTGTGGAATGCGGGTTTCATAGCTTAATGAGTACTTTTTTAAAAGCGCTGAAAAGGGGAAATTCTTTGGACTGCGCCTGGGGGTTTTCAGGCCCCCCTCCCCCATCCCGTGCACGTGCGCGGACTCATTTAAATGGCCGCTTATTCTGGATTAATTAATTTCTCCCGTCCCATTATGGGAAACGATTATGGACTAAAACATCAACCACTCGAAAAATTCGAATTCCTGAGTTTATTTATATTCTATATAAATAACATTAAAAATAGTAAGTCGCTTATTCTCTATACCTTTAAGTATATAATTGTCTGTGTTACGAAGCTTTACAAAAAAATTATATATAGTAAATACATATGTAGATGCTTCAAAATTTTAGCCTTAAAGTACATAGGAAACGCCATGATGAGCATATTTTATCAACGGTAGGAGCCACTAAGTGTTTTAAGATCACCATAAAGATAACTCTCACATATTATATCGGAACCGCGCTATGGACGAACGGATGCGAATTAATTATAGATGATAATTTGTACCGGGAAACAGGCTGCGCTACATCTTATTTTTACAACGCCTATCTCGCAACAAAATTATTAAAAACATAATCACCCGTGGACACTGCAGAGAAGCTCTATGATCTATTTATTTCGTTTCAATATGTTTAACATAATTTAGTAATGGCAAAAAGGCATATATAAATTTAAAAAAAATCTGGCCTAGTATATTTCGAAGTTACAAAAAAAAAACATTCGAAATTTGAAACAATTTTTTTTTCTCTATTCTCAAAGCGCTTAATGTTCTAGTCGGATTCAATGGCAGTTCACATTAAGGAAATAATTAAAAAAAATTATATAAACAAAAAATTCGAAATTCAAAAAAAAGTGCTTGGGTTATTACGATATCACTCTAATTGTCAGGTACATAGACGTAAGTTATGACGTCATTGGCTCGCACCCAATGATGCAACATCCTTTTATAGGATATTGGGTGTACAATTGATAATTATAATTAATAGAACAGCGGGAACCTGACCTATAACAACACATTCGCAATGACGTCTGTGACGTCGAGTGTTATACGTTCACATAAGTCGATGTATAGATACAAAGATAATTATAAAGCAACCGGCGTACGCCCAATACATATCTAAGAGATCACGTGCTCAGTGCAGCACGGATTCACATGCACATAATGACATGCACCTACATTTGCTGAGGTAATCGAAACTTTTTGCATTCAACAAACAGAGAAAGCTATATGTTTCACGCGGCTAATCCAAGTTGAACAGACATAACGTATATAAATTGCCAACTATCTGAAGACGGCTGGATATCTCGGAAAAAAGGATGTATTAGTCGAAGAAATCTCAACCAACAGAAATACTCATCAGTACGAAACGAACGTTCCTTTAAAACTGCTAATACGACATTCCACGACACTCCCTGCCGCTATGCGCTCCTGGTACTCCGGTTTGAATTTTAAAAAGGCTCCCAGTGTAAACACAAAAGGGGGGTAACGACCCAATTTATGTTCCCAAGCGCGCCGGTTCGGAATCAGCGCTGATGAGTCAGTGTGTCAGTCAGTCAGGACTCTTTTATATATAGACCTAGCAGCGTCTCGGCAATTATTATGCGTCCGTTGTCTGATATAATGACGCTTACGTAATATTTCTTTTTTTTTTTAATAGTGCCTCATTGAAAACAAAACTTGTTTTTACGTAGTTCAGAGTGTGAATATTTTTATGAGCTGGCTGAAAAAAACATTGATCGTTCTAAATTAAAAAAAAATACACGTTACGTATGTTTATATTCATATAATTATCGGTACCAGAATATGTTTCTAAAGTTCTTTTTTTAAAATAACACAGTTGACTTTGGTACGTGAAATCGCAATATTTTTAGTGCTTTCCTTTTAAGAAATGAACATTTTAAAATCTAACTTGGTAGCGTGGTTAGAGTTTATTTAAAAAAAAATGTTTAATAGCCGTTATTGTTCCTTCCGAAACCTTTTATTGTTTTCGTTCTTTTTAAAATTCAAGCTACTTTTTTTGTACATTTAGTTGTTATTACTGCACTACTTTTTTTGTAATCATTACAAATTAGAGAAAACAATGGCGACTTTTTTTTTAAATATGCCACGTTCCCGCGTTATTTTGTGAATAGGTACTTTTTCTGGGGATAGTTTATTTTTTAGCTACAAAAATATATTCGTACGAGAGTAAAATAACATTTTCGTAATCAACATTTAGAATAAAATAACGAAATTACAATAGTTACCGTAAAGACGAAATGAAAACACAGTGGAATTGTTTTAAATGTAATATTTCACAGGTTTTTATAATAAAACAAAAGTATAGAAGAATAATAAGCTATTAAAACAATAACATTTTAATAAACCTATTTATCAAGAAAACCCAGTTAGATCAAAATTATGAAATAATATACTTAATGAATATCAGCAACATTGAGCTTGAGCTATTTTCAATCAAGGCGATTTCAATTTATATCAGATTCTAATAAATTAATGCAGCCACTTATATCTACATACGTGCATCGTTCTATAAAACATAAAGATGTTACGTTGATAAAAAAATGCATTGCAATGAACACATTTCGAAATAAAGGCGTTTTAAATGTCAAACGTAAACAAGAAAGTATTTTTTATCTATACTGTCCAGTATTTGACTAATGTATCTATTTAAAAATATGCTTTGAATACAATATAATGTTTTTTTGAAGTAAAGGTAGCGGTATTCTTTAAGTTTACAATACAGGTAGTGGAAAATAAACCCATTCCGCTGATTATTTCCTCGACCAATATTATGCATCCGTCGAAAGTCAATCTAATATGGCAAAGTTCACTAAAAGCGATATTATCGAATATAAATACACAATGTTCCATTTTCAAATAAGGGGGCAATAATAAAATAAAATAATAATATCATATTAAAATCTATGATTTGATGTTCTTTTATGCGGTAAAAACTAAACAATTCCCTCTTGCCTTGAAAACGTTAATACTCGCGATCGTTCAAAAAAAGGAAACCGGCAAATCACTTTGTATGGAAACAAACACTCGAAAAAACGAACGCAATATCAAATCCGTCACAACTATTCCAAATTCGAAATGCGATGTTCGATTCGAAGCTATGACAAAAAATGCAACCTACCTAATTTCAAATTTAAAAAGTAGGTATTCTAGAAAATTCATATTATCTTTATACTAAGGGGTTTTTACATTAATATTTTTTTTTTTATTACTTTTTTTTAATTATGTATAGAATGCTGTTAATGTTATGTAACGGCTTACGCACGGCGTCCATGTAAAGGAGTGTGCAACCAGCCCGACGGGTATTTGTCGCGCCTATTGCTAATTCAGCGCGGTTTTATGTTCAACACGTAGGTTTACTGCGTCTCTAGCCTAGCTGTGGTCCTACCTGCATAATTAGGTACTACGATTAGGCCTAAGTGCGTTGCTAAAAATTGGTCAATGTCGTATTTTTAATCGTCCGCCATGATGGGAGACCGCGAGAGTATGTCTGTGCACTGTTTATGTTGTTTGCGGCTTAACATGGTATGAAGGAAACAACGTATTCTGTTATTGACATTATACTAACATTAAAGTAAAATACAATTCGTGTCAACAACTACATATATTTAATAATTTCTTGTGTTTATGCGAATAGTATATATTATTGAATTAAACTAGTTTATCACTTCTAAAACGATTAATTTTGTTTTACGTTTCCGAAGTTTCTATTGCTTTACAACGTTCACGGTCACGGAACGGACTGAGATAAGACGTATTGGATCGTATTAAAATCCGTTAATAATTCTAATGCCATTCGCGTAAATCAATATTGCAGAAGGGAAATGTTATTTCAGTTACGATTATTCTTAATAAGGCAACATTTTAATCATGCTTAATGTTTGTTGTTAAGGGATTTCCCAGTATCTTTATTTAATTTTAGGCACAATGAAAACGTATGCAAAACATGACATACATGTCGGTAACAGTCTGACGAAACGCCGGAATATTTTCACAAATGCGTTCTCATTACTTTATCGGCGAAACGATACTGGCACATCGCAGTACAAAACAACAAAAAAAAATAATAACTATCTCCATACTTATGTATTACACATTCAACTTTCGAATTCATGCATCGCATTCGTGAGATAAATTATTTAAAATTCGAAGCGCGTGAAAAGCACGAGATAATAACGAGAGGAGTTTTTAAGAAAGCGCGCCTCCCCGCGATTTCCCGTGCGAAAATTCGTGCTTAGTGTGTCAGCGGTGCCAACAGAAAAAAGCTTTTTTCCGACAGTACTTACGCACTCACAGGGCGATGCACCGTGCGGTAGTGTAGGTAGCAACGCGGGTGTGTGAGTGCATCCGTGTGACCCAATTACGAGCGCGCTCGGGCGGCTTCGGCGGTTTCCGTCGCGCGGCATATGTTCGCACGACGGCCATCTTTACTTATCGACTTGACCGGTTTAACTTGACCTATACCGCCCGCTAGAATTAGGTGACTGTGTAACCTGCGGATGGGTCAAAGCGATTGGACATCGCGGGCCGTTACGCGAATCTGTCAAATAGTCGAGCACCGCTTATTTCTGAATCACTATCACTTGTCCGCCCTTTTGCTCGGGAGTCGACGTTTAATTGTTAACATCCTTGACGCAAAAACTCCTCTGAATTGCAATGAATGCAACCAAAAACTTGAATATTAAGCTCTACAATTTTCATATCCTTAACGTAAGAAACAAGAAACAACAGTTAGAAATAGAAAAGCACGTACATTTCTCTTGCAATATTTGGAAACTTTTATAGTATTACCTAACTTCTATAATCTTCTTTTTTTCGCAATTACCATACCGGATTGGTTATGGGCGATTGTAGTTTTTGGAATTGATCACTTACGTCCATCGGTTTGGAGTGACTCACAAACTGTATGAAGACGATTAATATTGGAGATATCGCGTGTCTCGCGACTTCCGTATACGAAATATGATTTCTTCCCCGCGTCGTCACATTCGCATAAAGACTATTCGGACAACTTTCACCCATTCGAAAGTGGTATCGTGCACGTGCGTCGCTATTTTCGGATATTTGCTCTCATGGATATTTCGTTTAGTTCGCGCGATTTTTTCATTATTAATTTATTTTATTTTAATGCGATTATCCAAAAAATATCGAACATACGAATGACAGATGCTTGTTTATAATATTGTATGTATAAATATATAAAAAAAGCTTTAAATTTGTATTATCTCAGCAGGTGAATAATGTGATTAACGTATTTATGTAACGATGCTTTCAAATCATAAACATATTTGAATAAAGTATCTTAGATTTATAATTATATTGTGACCTTGTGTGTCAAATTTCCCAAATTTTAAAGGAACCTATCTTCTACCTAGTCTTCGTCCCTAACATTATGTATGTCGGAAATTTACGGCTTTTTTTTATTTTTTGAAGGACTTTGTTGTGTGTTATTTACAGTTTCAGAATGCTTTATTTCTCAAAGAAGAGATTTCGCTTACAGAGAACTTTCACAAGTACATTAAATGTTTTATCTAATTGTTTACCAATAATTATTCACATTTTATTCATGGTTTTTCACATTGAATTTATAGGTTTCGTTTTTTGTTTGTTTTTTACGACGATGTTGCCAGCGTAATTACTGGGTAGAGTAATAGACCATTTTATATTGTAGGTGAGGACTGCAGTGTAGAACCAAGTATATTTGAACTCGTATAGTTTACAACATATGCAAGTGTGTTTATGTTTTATAGGCAAGTGGGCACCATCAGGTGCATAACTAGCTCATTATCATTATTTCTCGAAAAAATAACTCTCTGTCGCGCTAACTACACCTTTAGTGCAATATAGCAATTCAGTTCTTTGTTGCTTTGCGAAATAAGGGCTAAAAAACAAATACAATTTCAGATTTTCATCATAAATGATATATTAACAACGACAACAGAGCGTTATAGTCGTCTTTCAGCCAGTATCAATAAAATACAAATAGATTTACATCTTATCTTATCTTGACTGACGTTGATGCTTTCAGCCTATGCGGCTCTATAAAGCTTCATCGGATCACCGAAT
>DWHQ01000262.1:0-15518 GCA_018247955.1 Eurytides marcellus marcellus | reverse complement strand
CTACTAAACTAAATAAAAAAACAACAACAACAGTATATAAAAAAAGCTATCGAATTTCAAAGGAACTCCGAATTAATGAAAAAGTGGAGATAGGCGTACCTACTTGTGGACAAATATAAAATGTTTAAACATAAATTCGTTTATATACGCGTCGATCTATATAGTTATATTTCTTCTTCTTCCCTGCTTAAAAATGAATTGCTTTCCTTATTTTTACCGAAGATAAATGAATGAAAATTTGTAATGTAGTTATTTTAAAGAGATAACTTTTATATAAGATATGTCAGTTTTATATATTAATATGAAGTAATAAAAACTGTAAAATATAATAATTTATTGAAAAAGTTCATGAGGTTGTAATCATATGGAACGGATTTTTTTAGGTCCGGTCCCAAAAGATGTAACATAACCTACACTGTGTCTACCCTCAATCTTCAAAGAAAGCTGATATCGGCAAGATTAGATGCAAACGATATCTATTCATTGATTAATTTCCCTATAAACAATTAAGAGCTTTAAATAAAAGCTTTGATTTAAGAAAAAGTTTTACACACACACTTGTACCTTACTACCCATACTTGCAACTTACCTATAAATGTATATGTAAAAAAGTTTTACACTACAAGTACAATAAATTATTTGTCGTCAAAGATAAAGTTAATGATAATTTTCCAAGCATGAATAATTAAAGGTTAATAATTAATTATAAATTACTGGTCAATAATTCCCGAGAAAAAGAGATTTTTGATAATACAAATTTAAACTCAAGTTTATTTATATTATCCAAACGCTTAGATTTTTGTTTTTTTCCTTTTTTATCGATGTCAGGTTTGGATAAACTTATTGTAATTAGAATGAGATACTTTCATAGATAAAAGTTGTTTTCGTTCCATATCTATTAATGTAGTTTCAAACGTAAGTTTCTCAAAATTGGCTCCAACAATTGCTTATATTGGCGAAATTGATTCAAAACTCCGTAACATGCTCGGGACATTGCGATTAATTGAATAAATTGGAAAAAAGCGGACATGCTTCATTGCCTTGAATTTTTCAAAGGGGATTCTATTATGTTTCATTGGCTTCCAATTACTTTTATTCAGTAACTTTGATCATTGAAAAGTTTTGCTAACGTATCGAACGAGCACAATGCACTATATTCACAATAAGTTGTCTCAAGTTCGTACAATGAAAGTCCGCAGTGTCTCCAGTTCACAAAATGACTTGGAACTTAAAAGAATTCAACGTTTTTTTTTAAGCTGATTTTGTTTTAGTTTACTTTCATGAAACACAAGCTTCAGTTCTGAGCGTATTTCAATTTAAATAAGGAACTTTCTTTTTAAGGTTTTTATTATATTTAGTCAAAAGAGGGTGAATGGAAATAAAATAAGAAACTATTAAAATACTAATACAAATAAAAATATATCCATTAATATAAAATTATGTTTCAACAATATGGGTCAATAATTTATATTCCCCTTGATAACCATCGGAATCGGACGGCCAGCAACATCAAAAAAAAAATGTTACCCCTATTATAACAACGCCTCTGTTCAAATCAATGCTCCAAAACCAACTTATTTCACTTTGAAATCGCCTTTACGAAGTATTAAATGAGGCTTCTTCCACGCACATTTTGTTTTATTAACTAACAGTAATCTATGTTACTTCCCATCCCACAAACTAAATCTAAGCCAAAAGTCATATTACTCTATAGCACCATTATTTAGTGAAATATGGACAAAGCCACAAACACATTTTCGAATGCATAATATTAAGCCTGCATGGTACAGACAAATATCTCTTACTAAGCATCATTCCTATTATGATAGTTTTTCTTTATTAAGATGCATTGTGCTGCGTTTGATTGCATCAGTTGCTGGTGTAAACATAACGTTCAATGTCAGTTAAATGACTGGCTTCTCGAGCTTTTTCATTAATTGCATATGTTAAGCAATGGAAGGTTTGAATATATTTATCTGTGTTTAAACCGTATAAACTTTCATTGTAATTATAAATAAAATATGGTAGCAGATATATGATGTAGTAGATACGTTTAAAAAAAGATAGAAAAGATCATTCAAGAAAACAAGGAAAGATCAAAGTTTATATTGTGTGACTTAATAAATGTAAAAGACTTGTATATAAAACGGCATCAGTTAAACGTTGATGAATTAAAGGTTTGGCTATTTTATTTAGTAATAAAACAATAGATAAATTCATAACAGATATTTAATGCTGAAAAGCACTAATATATGTGTATACAATTAACCGATTCTTTGTGATTTCTTAAACGATGCAAGTATCGATGCAGAATAGACGAACAGAATCACAAACAGTTTAGATTTCAAAATGCCGTTAAAAAGCAAAAAAAAAAAAACGATTTGCCCGCCGCAAAATACAGCTTCGACGTTTAGAAATTGACGTCGTTGATTCTCGTGAACCAAAAGAGCTGCGGCATATTGGTATAAAGCTGGGAAATGGTTCTAGATGCAGCAAAGCTGTTCGGTGAAAACAAGCTAAATTCAGTCTGTATTGACGAGTCTACACTTAAGTTAGAAAACTAGGCGCAAATGTTATATTTAAGGAAATTAAAACATGCCAAGATACTGATAAAAAAGGCTTATCAACAATTTTTTTTTACTTAAAAATACATTCGCCTAATCTTTGCGACGTTGATGATTGATTGGATGATTAATTTATAAGTCTAGTGTTACTTGTTTTGATACATTACATGTCGTACATAAAAATGCTAGTCTATATAAATAATGACCAAAATATATAATAAGCAAAACGGATTATCATTATGAACTGTTAAATTCAAGTTACGCAATAAGAAAAGACCATTCCTATGAAAACGATGACTCCTTTTACCTCTAAATTCACGCCGTTCCTATAAGTATATATACCAGGAGACATATTCATAAATAATAAATATGTGAAGAAATTATAAATTAGAATACAATAACGTCTACTTGGTTTCGTCTCACACAATAATACTGTATTTAAAAGTATTTACTACTTTTGATTAAGACTTTACTTCTATTTCTTGGATCACTATTGATCATTACAAACCGACTAAAATAATTTAAAATCATCGAAGGAAATAAAATTAACGGCACAGAAAACGCTTGGTCATTATTCGTAATCTCACTTAATTATCCTTAGTCTAAATTCTATTTAATTACACAAGATAAATACTCGGAACAAAGGCGGAACACCAAATAATCTCGTGAATTAGGTATCTTTCTCGACAAAAGCTTTTTGTACTGAGAACACTTAACTTGGAATGAGAGTCATTTGCCCGACAAAGCTCTGAAACTCACCGGCACTGAAATGGCGGTTTGTTTTGCGGATAAACATAACATGAGTAAAGGGGAAACACTTACATTGTAAAACATACGCCGCCAACTCGGCAGCAAGTTCAAAGCCAACCGGTAGACGTCCACGGAGAACATCTTGCTTCAACTGCAGAAACAGTTGATACCTGGATAAAAATAAAACGGTTATTGTATTACAAAAAGTGTTTTTTTTTTGGGTTCAATGCTGTAATCTATATATTAACACGTGAAGGAAAAACTTCGTACCTCTTTCACTCCTTACGCTCACGGAGGAGGATGAAATTTGGCAGATTTATAGATTATATGTTGAAGAGATTTGGGGAAACCTAAAATATTTGTCATACCAACAAAAAAAAAACAGAGCAACGAATACGTAAATTGTTTACGTTTACACAGTTCATGATTGACATGATGACAAGCGATCGCTATTATTTTAATTTTTTCAATGTTGTCCTTTCTTTTAAAACGGAAAGTCGGACTAGTCTGTCAGCGGTGTTAAACCACTTCTTGTAGATAGATGCTATAAGTATTTGATCGAACTTCTTAATGACTGCGCAAAAATATAACTTAATTCATTTATTTTCAAATAGAACAATTTCCATTTTTGTGCTACAAAGGGAATTATTTATGAGGAATAGATACATACCCGCACTTAATTTTTTTTTCAACGACAAAGCGGGCCCAGCAAAAGGTTGTGTAAGAAATATAGCCCTTAAAAGGAAATTAAATATTAAAAGACCATCACCGGAGAGATTTTCAAAGATTTTACGAGAATTAAACAGCGGCCTTTACCAAAAGGGAAAGATGCTTTCACCACGTTGTAGAGACTTAGACGCAGTGGGAGAGATGGAGGGGGAGGGTCGCGTCAACAGGGTAATAACGAAATTTTGATAAAACATTTCCGGTCCCCGGTCTTTTGAAGTTTCTAAACAGGAATGTCATTATTGACGTAATGAATATGAATATTTTTGAAATTCTGTTATGGTTGTAATATAATGAAAAGGAAAATTCGATTTAAGACAAAAATTCAATTATTTCGATTTGTGGAGAAGGAGATATTTATTTATCGATATAAGTCAATTATCTATCCCAAATAAATCTACTATTTATAAAAAGATAATTAACTTCCAACAATACGGCTTTTATCTTGTTTTAATTAGCCGAAAGGTTTCCTGGTGATATAATGTTTATGATTATATACTAGGTTAATACTTTGACTTTTGATTTTCGCAAATACTTCAGGCTATTGGCCAAATCATTTAACGAATTGTCTTATTTTCTTTTACAATACAAAATATATGTTTATGTCTATATTGTTTTTAAATCGCTAAATCATTTATTAAATGTATTAAAAAAAATTCTATTACTAAAATACTTGGTGATGTCGCATCACAAAGTCTTGTGTTACCGTAAGACTGACAGTGACTTGAATGTATCCAATTAAAAATGTTTTAAATGAGAATTTTCGCGACTGTTTGCAAAGGTTGCTTATAAGTTGAGTACTCTAATGCAGGCTTGCTTCATTCATTCGTTTTTTTTTTCTGGCTGCTATTTACAAGCTTACGGTGTGCGTAAAAGAGCACTAGAACACTAGTTCCTTGCTCCTCCCTTGGTATTAAATTTAATAGAGTTTCACGTTTTAATGTTAATGCAACCAGAGGTTACAATTTTATTATACGTGGCATATGCGTGTCGCAATACCTAAATAGTTTCTCGGGATAAGTGTGTTTATATAAAAGAAAAGTACATGTATGCGACGAACACACCGATGGTATGTGAAACCGAATGGTTTGTTTATTGAAACATCGAGTGGCCGTTGAAAAGGCGTATTTGTTATGGTATCACCGTACGCCATTGCGTTGTCGTCTCCCGCTATGAGAAATAGTTCCGCTCTAAATAGAAACATAAAGGATCGTAAAAAATCAAAATGTTCCAAAATGGAAGCGTTTATGTTTCATAAAGTTAAATTTTAATGAAAGATGTATCATTTATTTTTTATATTAAAATTGTAGAAATGAATTCTATATGCTACAATGAAATCTAGTTAATTAATATCCGTACATCCGTTTTAACGTACTTTTTGGCAAATATCTTTACTATTCTGCCTAATGATAATCCCTATTGGTCAGATTAAAAATAAAACAACTAGCCCGTTAAACATTGAACCATGTTCTTTATTTGAAATTCATACTCGTATATGCTACGGGTATACATAATTTGTACCGTATAATGCAATCAAAATACAGATCAAACGTCACACGGAAATGGTAAAATGGCGTCGTTTATTCAACAAGGCACGATCACAGCCGGGAAGCTTAACCCTCTCTAAGACTAAGCCGTCTACTCAATTCCCGCACGGATTTCATTTCCCCACCCCGTCTAAGCTAAGTACGAAAAATCTCGAAAGTCAAGCAGCAAATGTTTTTCCAAACGTTATTTGAAGAATTTAAGGAAAAGTTTGACGTTAAATTCTTCAAATAACGTTTGGAACAACATCGACATAACAAATACAACTCTGACAGTTTCTCATAGCGTCAGGAAGATGATTATTATAAAAAAGAGCAATTTTACAAACGTATGCTTATACTCAAAAGATGAAGTGGTAATAAGGTTAAGTGGGTGGTAAAAAATGTGTCTATCATAGTGATGTTGTTAATATTTAAATTTAGTGTTATTTACGAGACATTGTGCACAAATTATCCATAATAGATGTTCTCCATGATGTTATCCATGATATGTTTACACAAATTTAAAATAAATATATTCACTTTTATCAAACTATTGCAATCAAAGGGTGGAATTAAAAAATAAAATATTGTTGTAAAGTCAACATATATTACTATTAAAAAAGAACAATATTAACCATATTAACATTTTTGCCCACATATCTTAGAGACGTTTTGAGTTTAATAAGGATCCCGTATCTCAAAAATTGGCTTGCCGCCGACAAAAGGGCAAAATCCTTTGTGACGGGAATTAGATTGTACAAAGTTTCCAAGAAGATCTACTAAAGAAGTTAGCGTCTTTAGGAAGCATTGGCCATTTTTGTTCTAAGAATTCTTTTTAACATCGAGCTGTATTTAAGAAATTCTGCAACAATGATAAAAAAAATGTTAATACTTAACTGTAAAACTGCTTTATAAAAAAAAAAAAACTATTATTGTATCGTCCTAATCAAGACTGATAGAATAATTTGGAAAAGAATACTATTAAGTATAAGTGTAGTATGTAGCAGTATTGAGGGCTTTGTTATATATCAAAGAAACATTGTATCAATGTAAATGTAATTAAAATGTTACTAGTAGATTACTCTGAATGAAAGTTAAAAATTATGAATTAAAAGAATTTTGTGAATTCCATATGGTAAAGGATTCATAATATAATTTTTTAGACAGCTTGCTCTTGCTGACAACGCATTCAATATGACGTCCCACGTGGATGTAACAGATGTGTTTTATTGTCTCACGACTTGTATTTTATTAATGTATCGTAAGTTACGAATTTACACTATCATAAAACATATCTGAGCAATCTTATTTTGTGCACCAATTACAATCAAAAATATATTTAAATATTTTCACATTCTCAATTTTTTTAAAAACATGATCATTTGATAAACTTCTTTATAATCTTTATTAATTTATCCTGATACAGATATCTATATTTATAAATAGAATATTGCATTCAGTTTTTGTTTTATAGTTTATAGTTGTATAGTAGAAGTCTATACAAAACTATGGATTAGACTGAAATAAACACTGAAAAGTAGGCATCGACGGTAACTATTCATGAATGTATCAAAACAGCGCATACGATCCTGCCGTTTTATTACTCTACCGTTGCTTTGATTTGCTTTGATGAGAAACCGCTTAAATAAACATGGCTGCCGCTTTTAAATGCGTAGCAATTAATTTGATTTCCACGTGCAGTTAGCGGTTTGAACAGGTTACATCAACAATTTCTGTACGTATAAATACAACATATACACATATTCTGACGGATGCGGGCTAGAAGAAAAAAAAGAGAAAAAAGTCTTTCCCCCCTTACGAACTTCGAACTTGTCAAATTGGCGGCGGCAAAATTGAATTTTCGTAAATAATTCCTCCATGCTGAAACTTAATAAACTCGTTATAGAGATTTTCTGAAATACGACGCCTTATAAATTCGAACGGCCTGTGAACTACTTAATTATTACAACTAAATCGCGACACAAAGATTGCAACTTGAGTAACGCGGCTTATCCCAATTAAAGGGAGTTGATCATTTATTTTTGCGGGTTCGATTAAATTCCGTCGCCTCAATTAGCATCCGTATTAAAAAAGATTTAGAATCATCTCAGATCAGTGTAATCAATCAAGTTCAATATTGGTATAAATTCCATATTTTATAGAAATATATTTTTATAAATTATAGACATATAAAAATTTATATCAGGATCAACTAAAATTATTAAAGTGGGGCTAGTTTTTATTCCTATGTAAATGAGGACTATGAAGATAGAAAAATCAATCAAAACATAATGGTATTGGAATGATCATCATATATAAATAACAAAATCACGCTCCGTTACCGCCATGGCGCCCAATTACAAGAGATCAATCTATTATGATGACATATACGAACCGACTGGCCCGCTGGCGTAGTGGTCAGTGCTCTTGACTGCAAAGCCAAAAGTCGTGGGTTCGATTCCCACCCAATGGTGAGCTTGCCACTTACAATCCGGCGTACGCAAGACTTGATTGTCAATTCAGTTTGTTGCTTGAAAAAAAAATGCAAATACCTAGTGATTTCTTCGAGCAACTTGCAGGGGTCGGCAGCATAAAACTTTACACCAAAATAGAAGGTGTGAGAGTCGGATCCTCGGAGCTGACGCCGCAATTTTCTTCCCGAGTCTAACCAATGCTGTCAACAACACAATTTAAAAATTAGATAGCTATTAATTTGTTACAAAAGACTAATTAACCGATTTTATCTTAATGTACAGACAATTAATAATTTATATCCCCATGCTTTAGAAAAGGAACAATTCAATAGATAGGTAAATGTAAATAGTAACTCTTAACTTGTGTGCTTTTTAATTAAAAGAGCCCATCTTTAGGCTGTTTGCCCGTTGATCTGTTTTAAAACTGTTTGTTTTAAGTCTAATTTTGAGCATTTGAAGTTTGAAACAAAAGCTACCAAAGGTGAATTAAAGTTACTTACCGTCTGGTTGTCCTGATCGACATAGCGAAGTCCGAAATAAGCTGTCTCTAGGAGGTCTAGATGCCTGAAAACTACGTCGAGCAGTACTTGGCCCGTGCTATTATCCTGTCAAAAACACCATCATTATAAAGAGTTGCATATCATTTTTGTCATTTATTTATTTTAAAAAAAATTATGATATGATCACTATAGTTCGTGTTTGTAAGCGTAGGCCTATGTGTAAGTATGCGTATTGAGTAGATAAAGCATTGCAATATCTGAAATCATCATAACGTTTTAAAAAATGTAAATTTCTATTCTTCTATAATTTTTTTTTAAATTATTACACAATATAATTTTCTCAAATTTGTAAATTTATTTAATTGTGCCCATTACACGAAATACACGGCGCAAGGAAATTATTTCCGTGTACCAAAACATCTCTCTCTTTTACTTATATTTTCCTCTGATTTTAACAATTACAGCTTAATTCAAAGTTTATGAATAAGTACGTCGTTGAGTCAACAGTTATGAAAATAATTTATCATAGTAATTTATAATAATAAATAGTTTGAGGAAATGGACCCATTAATTAATTTTTCGTAGCATCGATTCATCCGTGTATCATTATCATCATCATCATAATGAGCCCTTTCCTATCCACTGCGGGATATAAGCCTCTCTTATGGCACGCTACTGCGCTCGGGCTCTTTGTTTCCAAACGCTTCCACCCACTTTTCGGATGTCGTCACTCCACATAGCCGAAGGGCGTCTTACACTGCTTCATCCATGTATACTTTTAATTATCTTTTCCAAACTTGACATAATAATTACACAGATAAATCCATTTAAGAGGTAAACAGAATACACACACTTTTGTTTCGAATTCTTAATTTTAGATAAAAATTAGTTTCGAACATAAAGCAATCTTATTACCCAAGCTAAAAATACACAGATATATTGTTACACTGGAAAGTAACAAGCGAAACTGAAAGCTAAGAAAAACACCTATTAAGAAACCATCGTTCACATATGTACGTGGCAGTAGATAATGTCGGTCAGTCGTCGTTAAAATGAAAGAAATACATAGGCAGTCCGTTCCAGGTTTTTGCATTACCAACGTTATTTCAGAACCTTTGCGTCCATTAGCCGTTGTTTATAGTACGACCGGGAAAGCAGGCAGCTGTTGTAACCTGCTTCTTTTTGTATCTAACCGCCTTAATCAGTACGGATGAAGATGTTGATTCTTTGATTTTATGAAAAAAAATATCCAAGTATCAGGAGTTTTTTCATTCAAACTTAAAATCATAGACTCAAAGTCCACCCAGACTCGGAACAATTATGAGTGGGGATCTATTAGGTTAATTGACGACATGACCACTCCAATGCGTTTGACACCAGCAATTGTTGGTTTAAAATTTACACCACTTTCAAGTTCAGCACACTATACCCTAATTTAAAAACCAAGTTACCCGAGTAGCTAGTAACTTTGTACAGCTTAGATTAAATGGTTTAAAAATTAGTTTACTTCTTGTATCTTTTTTTATGGAGTAGGAGTAACGCAAGGAAGCGGCTCACCTGATGGTAAACGATCACCGCTGTCCACGGACATTCGCAACATCAAAAGACATGCGAAAACTTAATCAGCCTTTAAGATGGGAATAGAGGATGTGGAAGGGAAGGGCCACCGGCCTCCTCGAACGAAACACGGAATCACAAACACTTCCACTTCACGCCAATTTTCTGAGCGATCTTAGTACTTACCTGGTTCAAACTGATAAATTTAGCAGCAATAGGAACAGCTGGGTGTCTTTGGCACCGATTAATTAAGATAAATATTACTGATTAAAGTAGAGTAAGTAATAGAGTTTTTATATATATGAACAATTATCTGTCTAAAAAAGAACGTTATATTTAATTTTTCTTTAAAGTTCATTGCAACCAATTTAAGATAATTATACTTTAGGGGTCTATCAAAATACATACATTTCACATGGATAAAGACCCAGACCAGAAACAAGTACCTATACAAATATTAGGAATTACACTCACGACGTCGAAGTCAATGCCTAAGCAACCGCGCTAAATTCATGGTATAGAAAATATTAAACGGAATATTTACTTAATTTTATTAGACACGTAAGCGAAACCAGGGCAAATGACTATATAGTCCCAGTGTATAAAATCTCCTCTCGTCCAAGTTATTTGAAATGAATGCCGAGTTATAATTTCGTGAGCTGAAAATGCCTCTGCCTCGGGCATGGTAATATTCTCTGTGAGAGTCAACTTAATCAACCGTTAGATATACAATTTCTTTTGGCTTAATTCGTGCTTAGGGGCATACAGTAAATGAAATATAAAACCCAATAGCTAAGTGAAATGTAAATAATATTTCGACCAGATAACATAAGCCTTTGCGTATGTTTAATTGAAAATAACAGAGTAAGTGATAAATGTCATTTTCTAAGATGACGATGAAGATGACTTTCCTAAGATATATATGTGTAGGAAAACTGCGCTTAATAAAAATTTACATACACACTTCCACTGTTTTAGGGGCTCTTAAGAATTACAAAACCGATTGATCTAAAACGTGTTCCGGTTTGAAATGTAACAAGCAGCTATGCATCAATGTAAATTTCATTTGTTTTCGCTGAGCTGTTCTTATGTTTTATGTCTACCTCTCCTCTACAATTTTACTTTTAATAAACATGCGCGCATGAACATCGAACTCAATACGATCCGTAAATTAAATTTATATAATAATGTAATAATAATAATGATATAAGTGTTCGCGTAAACACAAGAAATTCGATTAGTATAAATTTGGCAAAATTATGAAGTTCGTAGCGTCTGTACTTTTTTTTATTATACTTTTCCCAATGACTATTACCATATTTTAATAACGAGATAAACTTGAAGTTGATGTTCATCAACTTCAATGTAAAATAATGAAAGCGGAAAGAATTACGGTTACTCCACACTCCCACGATGTGGAGACGACTACGATACAAATTAGAATTTCTCGATGCCTGACTTTCCTCAATTAAGATGATTCACACGCGATGGTGTAGGACCAGTAAGACCAGTAGTCGGCGATATGGCATTGGCAGCCTAATAATAGGGGGAAATCTCGGAGGCTCTCACGCACAACACGATATATTTGCGTGCTTCCTTTTATTAGTTGAAGGGGAATGCTACAGTTTGCATTTATATAAATTTGAATTTATGTAAATTACTGTAGGAATGTAAAAACAAGTAAAAACTATGAGGAGATCAATCATCATTAACATTTTTCCTCAATTTCCTTAACTAATTAAACTTAATTGCATACGTTACTAACAACCTAATTTATAAATAATTCTTGATTGCTGACTTATACTATTACTTCTAAATAGGCATTCCGCCCGGATACAACCAATACTTAGATTATTAATACTATAAAACTCACTCCATATTATTTGTTCATTCATTTAATTAACGTAATTAAATCTTAAAAGTAATATTCTAGATGTTTTATCATGTACTAAGAGATTCAAATAAAGAACTAAGAGATTCAAAAACAAAGGGTTTTTGAATGTCTTAGTTTACGTATAACTTTTTTTTTCATTTATACCGTTCATTTCAAATCGTAAGACACGTTTTTTTTATCAAATATAATTCTTATTATTGGTTCTTATCGCAAATAATTATTTGATTAAACTTGGGAAATTAATTTTGTTTTAATAATTTGAGACATTTACATATCAAAACAAATGGGATGAATCAATGTTATGTTTTACTTCATTAATGACTTTGTAACAATTTGCAAAAGTTTTACTCACCAAGAACTGATACTTTCTCTAGATAAATGTATATTTAAGTCTTAAGTAGACTATACAAAGATAATCTTTTATATCAATGCGTAAAATATATAGTTAATGCAAGCCAAGTTATTTTGCACAGTTAGCAACCTAACATCACAAAATATTATACCTCGAAATATACAACTCATTTAATTTAATCTGATTGCAAACGCAAAAGCCTTTCCATCTGAATATTATTACGTTTGTGTTCTTTAATACATCGCTCACTACGTACGTTCCCAAATAGGGAGAAAAGTGAAACAGTTCGTTGATCTGGATAATAAATGAATTTAATAACGGGGCGTATTCCTTCTCAGAAAATTATGTAGAGCTCAAAAAATGGCGAGCGTTTTACAAATCAGTTGCTGGCAGTAGACATTTGGATGTGGTGATTTGTTTACGTACAATATTTTCATTATACCTTTGTTTAAAAGCAAATTAACAGCCGAATAAATAAGTTAAAATCTTTAAGTTTTGCAAACTTCATTTCGGAAAGGTATAGAGTAAAATTCTACCTTAACGGTAAAGTCGATTTGCAGTTTTCTTTTTCAGGCTTAAGAATGATGGGTAATTATTCTCATACGAATATGTCTTGGGCATAAAAGTCGACGATACATGTAATTAGAAGCGACGTGTACAGGTTATGGGAACTTATATGGGCGTAAAGAAACATCGGCACGTATTAAGCTTCCCTTCCGGCATTATAGTGGTTGTTCTACTTTCTAGGAATAAGTTGACAAGTAGCCCTCAAGAAAAGTTGAAAAGAAATGATTACGCATATATTAGGGAGGATATAGTTTCTCTTCCAAGACTTATCATATTATATGTTCTGGTTTGGTGTACATTTTATTCTTCGTTTGGCTAAGAAGTTATATTCTTTGAAAACAGTAATCTTTAGCCGGTAAAAAAGGGTGTTGAATGAAGACTTAGGGCTTTGAGCTTATTGAAGAAAAAAAAGGACATCGTTTGGATGTGCGTTTAATGGGCCTGAGACTGAAGAGATCCCGCTTTTTGTGAAGCGGTGCGTGGGAAAAAACCGTGAAATTCTTTTTCCGGATGAATTTTTTTACCGTGGACCAGAGCTACAATAAAAAAATGATAATGTGTAACCACAACAGTGAAGAAGCGAGCAGCCCCATTCCGCGTGTCCAGCAAGGTCATTTTCCATCGTCACTAATGGTTTGAATGGAAGTCTCATATTCGGGCTTAACTGAGGTATTTTTTTGTGAGAAAGACGTAAAAACGAATCCAGTTGTGTATACAGCCCTCAAAAACCTTGTGGAAACACTTTCTCATATCTTGTTCAATAACAGACACTGGGATATTCCAGCAAGATTCTTCGCCAGTTCATAGTCAGTCTCAGCGCCAGCGAAAACTGCGTAAAACTGGTTGGCGATGCTTGAAATTGACTTCATCCGACCCGAAGACCTCCTCCAGTCCAGACTTAAATTGGTTGGACTATAAAATTGGCAACACTTGGAGGAAAAGGACTGCTCAAAACCTCATCCTGATTTGGAGTCACTCCAGGCATCTTTGATCAAAGCAGCCTCCCATATTGGTATGGACCTCGTTCGTGCTGCTATAGACAACTGACCGCGCAGGTTGAATGCTTGTATTCAGAATCGCGAGGGTCATTTTGAATAAGCTTAGCATAAGAATTTATGTTTTAGTAAGATTCTTTTGGTATATAAATGACTACTATAAAAGCAAACGTGTTAATTATTTCACAATAAACATGTGACAGACCTTATGAACCGACTGTGTACATTGCCAGATGGAATAGTGAATAGCTTTTTGACTAACTTTAACATTTAGTCTCATTTGTCTCAACACTTGTAATATATTCTAAAACTCTATCAATATATTCTAAATATCTCTTACATAGATTGACAATCGTCACCAGTGTAATTAGTGACAAATTATAAAAGATATTTTATTTACTATATGTTAAATTTAACCTATTTAATTTTTTATACGATAACTTTCTACAATTATCTATGTATAGATACTATAAAATTGCCACCAGGTTGTTTGTTTTCCTAAAATAAAACCAGATTTTTTCACACTGTCCAGTTTAGCCCCGTCCGTAGTCGAGCTCGTTAAAGTCCGCTCATTATTTCTTCGGCAAACAAATAAAGCAGCGCGGACGCTTCCAGTTGTTTGATAAAGAAGTAAGAGAACAACTGTCAGACAATAAAGACGACACCGATAAAGCGGAGCGAGGCTCGAGGTGCATTTACGCAGTGAACCGTGAAATGCCGTCGACTCAATTTGCCGCCGCGACACCACCCGCCGATGCCCACCCGCGCCATATTCGCAACGTCTAAATAACCGCGCAATTCCTTCTGCACTCGTTCCACTAGTTGAAATAAATGAGACAATGCTCCCGACAAGGGTCCTCCTTAGATCGTTTCCTATTTACACACTTTTATATTTTATTTTTATCGTTGGAGTCGCTGTCGTGTGACTGTTTGTATCGATTTTAGTAAGTTAAAATTATTGCACGACCAATTCAGTTGATGATACCCATTAGGAGTACACAGCGTTTTAAACGAAAACGAAAATAAGAAAAGAAATTGTGTTGTCCTGACACTCAACACCAAAAATTATAAGATATGTTATACGCTACGTAACTTTACCAGCAACATCCTACCAGAGCAGAACACAACAATACTTTAAAAATGAATTATTGACTATACTAGTAGTAGTACTTCCCCAGGTGGTTTCAACTAAAGAGTTTTGCAAATTTTTTAAGTAATGAAGTCGTGAGAAGCACGTCCATATGGTAAACGAGTTTTTTATAACATCACGATTTACACAATACTTTGAACGGCATGAGCTCAAAAGTGTATGAGTCTCCGCTGTGCTCGTTACTCAGAAATGTAGAATGGTATATTTCTGTGCCCAGTAAATCGGTCGGTAACCCTTCAAACTGGAAGACGATAATATTTACATTTTCCTTTACGGCTATAGAACAAATGGCATTGCAGTGGTGGTAGTCGCTTCAAAATTCACGAAAATTACTTAGTTAATTATTGAAAATTATATGAAACATATAAAAAATATATAAAACATTACAGGATATTACTTTTATTTTATTTCCTCTTAAGATCTACTAAACGTCAAATAGCGTCTTAAATAGCTAGGCCAATTA
>DWHQ01000261.1:0-15518 GCA_018247955.1 Eurytides marcellus marcellus | reverse complement strand
TAGTAGTAGGCGTTTAAAAAGGAACTAAAAAATACAAAAAAAATGTAATTGTTATGAATGGAAGCGGCGAATCGAGGATGCATTGTCACCTAAACGAAGAAATAAAGTGTAATAAATAGTCAAATGACACATCATTCAAATAGTTATGAAGTATTTGTTCTGTTTAAAATGTATCGTAATCCATCAACATGTATGTATTTATTCGTATATTAGCGTTCACTTTTTAATAGTTGTCTCAAGAATCACTAAACAAATTGTTTATCTCAGCGAAAGACACTTCAGGTTTCAGTTTAAAGAAGCTGTTTTTCAACGATATAAGTCTCTTTGACAGTCGTTGAACCATTTCAAAGCTTTTTTAAAGTATGGATTGAAGATGAATAAAACATTAAATAGCATATCTGTTATTCAAATAGGGACATTCAGAGACCAGATACAACCATTGCTAGCTGTAAAACGGCGTTAGTTCTAAGCCGGCTTCAGATATAGCTAACATTAGCCACATACGGACGTAGAAAATAGTTTGATTGCACCCGGATTCGTGTGGGTTTCCTAGAAAACGGAGCTGATTGAGGAAACGCAGTTTTCTAGAGTATTTACGGAAGAGAAAGCCAACCAGCATCCGCCGGTAATACTTGATTCTAGCGACAAATAGATATTTACTAGCGTCAACATATTCTGTCCCTCTACCTAATTTAAACTGTTTATGAGAGCTTTTGTTTTCATTTGGCAGACTTTTTTTTAACCGGGCATCTAGTCATAATTTCAGTGTACCGATTTGTTATTAAAATGTTATGTTGGGGCTGTTAAAGAAAGTGGATTTATATCTCTATATATATCTCTCTTTGTAGGCGTATTGAAATTTTGACAAATATTCTACGTAAAATCTATTACAAGCAATTTAAAACAACACATTGAAAAATAACCTGGTCATATTTAATTGCAATTTGAAAGCTAAATCTATAAGATCTAAAAAAAAAGAGTGCGTCGTTATGACGCGCGTCCGGCGCAACAGAAGTCATAACGTCAAGCTGTTAACTGAAGCCAGACAGACTGGCGCAGTTACGCGTTACGTTACGAAGCGCCCTCCCATAAAAAGTTATCACTTCAAAAAGCACAAATTGAAAGAAATTGGGTTTTTTATTTTTAGAAAAAAAGGTGTCAGCAGGGCTGGTCGTGAGCTTCACGGTAAGTGAGACTATGGTCCATACCAACACAGTGCCACACAGAATCTGTTCGGCCCGGTGCTGTGCTCATGACCTAGAGAAGTAAAATGTTATGTCCAGCAATTACGCTGGTAACATTGTCCTTCAAACCGCAACCTAATGCTTACGCTACATTACTGCTTGGCTTTAGAACACTTGCCAATATCCACTGCATTGCCAGGTATTCGACCACCCCAAATAGACTGCAAAAGAATACGACCAACAATGAAAATTAGTTTCGGTCGCCTTAAACTTTAGTTTTGGTGCTAATTGCACTGTAAAATACACCTTATTATTAATACACCGCGTCGTATATGTAAATTAAAAATAGATTTAAACAAAATGTCAGTCTATATATCCGTCAGTTGTTAAAATAAAACAACTTACGCGAATATCACGAATTTGAATGTGTCTAACTTTAGTGACCATGGATAAAAGTGGAAAGAAAAAAAGTCCAAATAATTTCGAAAAATTGCTGAAAGTAGTAGTTTTAAATATATGTAATATAATAAAAGCCAACTGAAATTTACGTTTTCATAAATTTATTGCAAGACAATGGTTAAAAATGTGACATAATCTACTAAGTGACGCTTTGAAAACCATTCATTCTGTCAGATTCTCTCACATTTTTACTACTTTTGTACATCACGTTTTACAATGAATACCCCATGTTATAATAGTTGGTTTGCAGCGTATGTACCTTGAAAAGTATTTGTAAGAACGATGTCAATTACTTGGTCATGTCTAAACTCTCTAAACTTCCCCTTTCCGTGGTTGATAACCACATTTGTCGATTTCATTTTTTCACCCGAGTTAGGGAAAAATATTTATATATGTGCATTTATCGCGATGCGTTACAAAAAATTGTACAGTACAATAAAGTATCTTCAAATGCGGTAATAATATTGAAAATTTAAAGATTAAATATTCCATATTCTCGCAAGTTAGGTAACAAATAGGTAAGCGCATGTCTAGATACAACGGCGGGCATATCCTGTCCTACTTTCTATATTTAGCTGGGAGAGTGTAGGGACCACGATTGGCCGGTGCGCCATTAGGTTCCCATGGGCTCGTTCTATGAATCACACCGACGACTGTATTATTGCAACTTTCTCTTTTAATATTAATATCTGCGCTTGACGACGGTTTACTGGGAAATCGCGATTCTGTCCTCTAGTGACTGCAAGTTTCTGACAGTGATTCAAGCGAATATATTGCGCGTGCTTTTCGTACTACATATTAACACGATGTATTTATTTATAACTAAAGAACTGGTAATGTAGTTATAATTAGTTGATCAATTTGCCCAACAGTTATCGGTAGATAACTTGAGAACTAGTGAATAGTTTAAAATATTGTTAAAATGAAATTTATTTACAGATTTTTAGCCGCGTATTTTAAACTCTCGACGTATCGACCACTTTAGAGTCTATAGTCATAGTACAGACTCTCTAAAGTGTAAAACCACGGACTCCATAAATTAATAGTAGTTATTTCAAATATCTCATACTTAACCTTAACGTAAATGTTAGTTGTATAATGTGTAGGAGTTATTTAATGATGTCCGCATCAATTTACCTGTACTAGTGGGATTACACTGAGAATGGCATAAATATACATTTTTACTTCTTCGTTTATGTAATTATATTTTTATATAAAAAGACGATGACATATTTGCAGCTCTGTTGCAAATGTCTATGATCAGGTCAGCCGCTTGGCCATTTCCCACCTGCATCTTAGAAAAATAAGGTCGTTTGAAATGAACTTAAAAATAATAAAAACAATGTATACTATACTATTTCACATTGTGACTTAGATACTACATTTTCATGTCGTATTTGAGTCACAACTAAATATATAAAAATTATAATGATTAAAGCTGGCTGATTATAACCGAAATTCGACTAAATGTATTAAAATATAACATTTTGTCTATGATTCTCACGAAGCTGTCGCTGGTTATTCCCGCCGCGTGCGTCGTACATCCGTTTTGATGTAACTCTTAATTAGCAAGTGTCATTTCCATGTGAGGCGCGACGGTATCGGTCACGTGGCGTTGTATCCAGATAATTAGGATGGCAATGTTTTCGAATGCAATGAACGAGATGCGTGTGCCGTGAATGAAAACTTCATTCTTTTGTGAATGAAAGCTATCAGCAAGCTTTTGTAATGTGTATATTTATGTCTCTTATCTAGATCTAAGTGCAAGCTAAAAAGATTTTTAGTTGTAGAGTTCTAGGGCATTTAATTTTACCAGGGTATTGACTGGACATAGTGATATACCAGCTTATATTTTTGGGTGGTTTGAAACACTGAATCATCATCATCGCGCACTTGGCTTGATCGCCCTATCGCACCGAGCAAGGTTGAAGATTTGGGAAATTGTGATTAAGAGAAAAATTGCCTTTCTATGTAATAGTTGCGGACTGTGCAAATGATTCTAACCACAAATTGCATCGTTGCATATCTGATTCTTTAATTAAAACAAAAGAATGTTTTTTGTCGATTGATTGAGTAGGGAGGAAGAGGTGAATTTGGGAGGGATGAAGTTAGGGAGAGCCTCATTCGATCTGACCCATTCAGCAGCAGTGGGAGCTGCTGCGTAGCTCTACCACCAAAAAAATACAGTAGTTACCTCAGATGGACTCTGCAAAAGAGTCCTACCATTTAGACAATTTAGAAATTAATTTAGTTTTTATATTACACCTTTTTCAATACAAAGTAGAGTTCAAGATTGATTGGCTATTAAAGGCGTTCATCGTTCTTGTTGGTGATGATCTTGATGACATTGTGATAATCTTGTGTGAAACTTAGAAAAATGTGTTAATTACGTAAATTAACACATGTTAATGCTGATAGAAATACGGTACCATGTCAAATGTGCTATAAACTACTTTTACTCTTAGAATGATCAAGTTATTGTATTTAACGAAAACGGCGAGACAGCGTCGGCTCTATAAGCCAGTACAAAGTACATGATGACAGCACTATTACTTCCGTGAAAAGATTGACTGACCTTTGATGGTTCATCAAAGTAAATGCCAGTTCGATTTCATAGCTTACGTCCAATGATAGAACAACCTTTCCAGATATCATCTAAATTATTTTAACCTAAGCCCTTTCGCGTCCACTGTTGTAATTTATTCTGTATATATTAGATTTATTTAGAGAGTCATCTTACATCGTATATTAGATACTAAGAGGGTGCGTATTTTGGTTATTATTATCTTTCATACGGCAAAAAAGCAATAGTGCTATAGTTTTTGGCGTAGACAGAGATGATGATTTTGATGCAAAGAATATGTAAGCTGTCTTTTATTACGGAAATAACAAGAAAGGACGATATAACTCACGCTAACAAAACCTGAAACGGGTAGGTGTAGGGTAGGAATAATTTTTTTAGGAGAACAGTGTCGAGTGTTCTGTGAGGCGCTGTGTTATTATAGGTATAATAACACAGCGCCTCACAGAACCTGTTCTGTCCTGCTGTTCTTAAAAGTACGCTATTCACCTAGAGTTGGGAAATGGTACATCTCTGTCCAGTAATAAAGTTGGTGACATTGTTTTCCCAACTGGAGACTTACCACAGCACTGCTGTGGCAGAAGTACTTACCCATTACTGCATAGTGACTGCTATAGGCTTGTGACGTCTTGTGTGATATCATTTTCATATCAAATTGTCCTACCATTAATATAAATATTAATGGTAGGACAATTTTGTGGATTCCGCTTTTTAACCTTTACGCTAATGATTATTCTATTGCAAAACGATAATATGCAAATATGACAATGTTCTTATATAGATGCCAAGCAAACTTAGGACTGCGACATTAATTCCAAGTGGCATTGTAATGTTCTGGGTAAAGCGTCATCATGTGGCGTACGCACATGTACGTCTTGTAACAAGGTTTGTATAAAAAGAATGAGGGGGAGGAGTTCGAATATCAATATTGTTCTGATAGGGTTATTTGTTCATGTTTATTCAGTACACGTGGTAAAACAGAGTCCATTTGGAGTGGTACTATTGCCTGCGCACTCTGATATACTGTTTGGTCTGGTAAGCGAAACACTGGTAAGTGCAACGGGCGCACGACTTGTTTATCACTTGAGATAATTTCCTAAAGCAAAAGAGAAAAAAATGGGAAAGAACAATTCTTTATTCTTTCTTTCTGCATTTGTATATTATACGATACTAAATGGTACTAATATCTTAATTATTAGCTTCTAGTCCACGCTGGTCAGCAGTTAGCTTATCCAAACAGTACTGCAAAGTCTCAAAAAAGGGAGAAAACGTCTAAGTTAGGCAGCCAAGACGTTCATATTTGTCGTCGTCCCTCATCTTTGAGGTTGTCCCTCATTACCAATTTAACGCTTTCTATTTTCCAACTTCTTCTATAAAAGTAATTTGGTGTATTCGTTTGAGCACAAGAAAACATTGTTTGTTATGTTCGTTGAAAGTCATCCGAGCATCGTATAAATTCACGAGCGCGGCCCATATGCAAACGAATGGCTATTGCGTCCAGTCGCCAAGTTTACTATACCAGGGCCGGGAGTAATCTAGATTATGTCATGGGATTACTAGAACTTGAATAATGGCATTTCGCCGCGTAGCCCCCTCATTGTCGAGGCGGTGCGCGGATCCGTTCGGCCAATCGGCGCTTGGAAAGCCCGGCACGTCCGGGATCATTCACTATGCTATGCACTTTCTTCACTCAGCGCACGTAACCTTGCCTGGAGACATGAAGTAGGTGCACTATGATTGCATAAGTTCTCGAAGCGCGGCGTTTCTTGACGACAATGTTGTTTTTGTTATGTTTTGTGAGGTGGGGAAGGAGTAGTCTGTTGCCGGTCCTTCCACCACCGTCTATGATTTAGAAGCCCATGGGACAGCATAAAGGTGCCAAGGGTAAAAAGAAAAATTTATAGAAGAGCCCACCTCATTAGAAAAAAACGAAGTTTAGTTACTTTACGCCTTCTATGAGGTTGTATTATTTTCTTTTCGCGCAAAAGCGGAAGCTACCGTGTTATTCTTTCACATTAAAAAATTATCATATTCTTGTGAATTATGTTCTCATTTGTGTTATTCTTATTCAGTTAAGAATACTTTGACGGAAAACTGTAAATGCAGAGGGTTTTACATTTAATTATAACTTCTATGCAAATTTAGTAAAAGGGTACACAAAACAGTTTACTTATGGAATCTTTAATGAACATTTGCTCCATCAAATTTCCCTTTTAAAGAATTTTGTTTTTTGCCTTATTGAGTAGATACGGCTAGATAGCATAATTTCATGTTAAACTAAGATGTTGAATAGAAAACATTTGATGAAAATTAAGACGACGAAAAATATTAAAAAAATCGCTAAGTAGGCGCTGGAATTTATTCTGCCGAATTTGTCTCACGAGCCTATCTTTTATCTTTAATTATTAATTAAAATATTTTTTTTAATTTTTTTTGTTAAAAGTTATTTAACTTAATATTGTATATATGAAATGCCAAGCATCAGCAAAAGGATACCAGCATTTATAAATATTTTTCTCGAACACTTAGATACTCGTTTTTATTTCCAACTGGTTGTTTCAACAAAAATAAATTGATGTGAATGAATTGACTTGATATTGCAAAAGCAACCTCTTAGGTGTAATAAAAGGTGTCTTTTATCACATAACATCAGGTAAGTCATTCGACATAATGTTTTCTAAAAAAAATTTCGACATCATTTATTAGAATTATGACATATGTATTTTAAATGATGGTAAGTCAATGATTAAATTGGGAGGTATATGTTCAAGATATACTTTTGTTAATTATTTATTGGAATCTACACATAAAAGATTGCTCATTGCTTGGAAACCTGAATCTAAGTTGCAAATAGCCCTATCTTATAATTTATAAATGAAGTTGTTATTTTTATATTTTGATTATATATATATAAAATGAAAGTTTGAGATTTTCAGATTAGGTGGAACGTACTAGGGTATCATAGTGTCTGGGAAGCTGCTATATTTTGATGATGTTGATCTAAAGTATTAGAATTTCAGGTCAGATGGAATGTACTAGGGTATCATAGTTACCCTACGTGGTGCGGGTCAATGGTGCAGTGGACTAAGGCGGCGGGCCCCGCGTCCGCCCGCGGGCAACGCGCCAACTGCTAATGAAAGCCGTAGACCAGCAAATAAAGCTAGAGGCAGCTTGATACCCGGTTATCTAAATATCAAATAATTGTTGGGTTGAAGCAAGTTTTATATACTGTCGAGTTGCATCCAGTTTTCGGATTAATTATATGTAGAATGAAATTAATAATTTAAAATGTTGACGGTTTTCTGGGAGATATGGATCCATTACGTTTTACATAACACCAATAAAAATCGTAAAAATCTCTTTATATATTAGGTGTTTTGTTGCATTTGCGGAATAGTTTACAAGGATTATTTTTAAATTTCAGTATTTGTACAATGGCGTGGAAAGAAATGCTTACTTAGGAACAGTCATGGTATTATTTTATGACTGTTCCAAAGTAAGTGTTTAATTTATTTAAGCAAATAAAGCTAGAGGTAGTTCCATATCCATTTATCTAAATGTAAACTTGTTGTGTTGACCAAATTTTACATACCATTGAGTGAGTGAGTGTTAACGATTTTCAGGAAGATATTAAGTAGATTAAACTACTTGGTGCTTGAAAAATTAAATTGCATTAAATAATGGTAGAGGATTTTAATGTCTTATAAAACTCAGGGTTTAGTATCGACGTACTTTAATACAGTAATGCTTTGTAAATTTTCGACATTTCTCTCTCGATATCGAATAATTGAAAAAAAAAATATAACAAGTTGATGTAGAAAGTGTATAACAGAAGGAATGTAGTGATGTGTAAAGAAGGAATCGTAAACGACATTTAAAAACTGAGATATCGCTGAACGTGCCACAGGGGAAAAAAAGCGATAAATTTTATTATTATTATTACGGTTATATCATTTCGGATGCTATTAAAAGTTTTATAACTATCTTCCTGGTTCGTTATCAGACTGTCGACCTGGTTAACACGTGTGACGAGCTTCATCCTCTATGCTTTTACATAAAGAATTGATACAAGTTACTCTCCCATAGCATTCCACCCGTCATATTAACGAATAGAAATTTGAATTTTTTTACTCATTTGGTGGCATTGTAATGGTTTTATGTGGTGTATATAAGTATTTATTATGGTGATGATTTCTTGTATGTGTATAATTCGGATTCGGAACGGATCGCTTAAAAATGACTGGTAAATACCGCCCAGGGATGTAATAACATCAAAGATTGTGGGCGTATTGTCGACCGCTGAAATAGTGGACTACTCACATAACGTGAGTTAAGCTAGGGCTTTTTTAAGGTTTTTTATTGTGTTAACATATATAATAACTTATCTTCACCAGTTTTTGAGCCCTCGGTACACGCTACAGGCATCTATAATAAAAATTGTTGACGCTCAATTGCCTTATGTAACTATAAATCAAATTGAACAATTTTTCAGCAGGTTTTATTTTCAGGATATAATGTGACGATAGGAGCAAGTCACGCACCGTTAAAGTCCCGTTAAGTTTCCTTCGCCTGTCCTTCTCAGGACTGAGGATTACCTTTTCAAACATCATCATAAGGCCTTTAACATCTTGTCAGGTGATTCAAAAAACGTCTGTGTGAGAAAAGCACCGCCTCGAACAGGTAATAGAATTATTAGACATCAAAAGTGATCGTAAACTAATCCAATCTGGAATAAAAAACTACTTTGATTTTGACAACAGACTTTGTTTTTATGCCCAGTTCTGAGAACATTGATCTTTTAACTGGAACTGGAGGTTTTGTAAATATGGTAGGATTGTTTTGTGTCACAGAAGGCCTGTTGATGCGAGTAGGATGTCAATCAAAACTTTGTATTTTCGCCACTGCAAAAGAGGTCAAAAATCTAAACATTTAATTTTTTTACAGAATAAATATCAAAAATTCCAGTAACTGTGTTCAGTAAATTTTAAATTCTCTATATTTAGCTTCACAGCGTCCATGGTCATGTTAGAGACTCAGTTGTTGCATATCTTAATGTTATAGTTTGCACACGTTCAATAATTGAATGTTAAGATTTGAATTGGTTAAAAAAAGATATTAAGATATCTTATACTTTTTAATTAATTGATACATGAAATGTCATGACATAAAAATTTGATAAAGCAGTGTACTGTCAGTATCAAAAAATTTTCTCCACATTTCATTACAAATATAAATCTTTGTTTCGCTTGCAACTAGAGAACGTTGTTTCAATATTTCCTTTCTAAGTACATTTCAAGATTAGAAATGGTACAAAAAAGGTTTTTGCGCAACACGCATTTTAAATGTTTTCACATTAAACTTTCCTACACAGAACTACTTCAGCAATATTAATTATTAAGCTCTCTCATCATGGTAATGTTGCTACATGGTTTATGTAATAATAGATTTAACTGTATTGAAATCCCTTATAAGATGCTGTATATTGTACCATGATTCTTACATGCTTCTCGTCATCATTATAACATGCTTCTATGCGGCGAAAGGCTCTTATAACCCGGTTTTGACAGACAGCAAAGTATAGAAAAATCGATGAGCGGCGAGCACCTCTTCGCAGATTGTTAGAGCTATGCAATTATCCAAAAAATTAATTAATTTTACTGTAATTTATACCAAAAACCGACTTTCAATTTATTTAATCCTATTCGTGATCACTTGTGTTGATTGTACGTTTAGTAACGATAATTCTCATGTATTTCTCGAGTAAATTATCAACGTACAACTGTTTTTTGTCCCAATAAACAAAGAAAATAATTAATTAAGCAAGTCAGCGACGAATAAAATTAAATATACATATCTCTGCAAATTAACTAGTCTATGTACGGAATGATATCCTGATCACGTGTGCGCATAGTAAAATTACTTTCGTTCGAGGTCGCATTGTCATTCAGGCTGCTTTATTGCTTCTAGTACCTATCGCCAATCCCGTCGCGCTGCCTACACTGAATACCTAGATTTTACGACTCTATTTCTAGCCAGATGCGTAAACTATCGCTGCCAAATCACTGCGCAGTGTTCGGATTGGAATTTATATTATGTTTTGGCGCCAAATGACATCGAGGTATATAAAAATTATGACTAAGCTTAAAGTTAGTCCACACATACACATCACAACATACTGATAGAATCTTTAAATACAAGATAGAAATATTTGATTTTTATCTTTACTATCGTTACTAATAAATTGAAATCTGTATCTATTGTTATGTGCTTATTGCAATATGCAAAAAGCATTTAAGGCAACGTATTGACGTATGCTACTTTTTATCCAGGTATAGTAAAAAAAATGGTATAAATGCAAGAAAACCAAAATACATGCTAGGGATGTTACTAGTATATAAGACGATTTACTTATCATCCGTATATTCAAATTCTTAACAAATTTCATCTGTTTTGAATACGTAGCGAGCGATTCATTATAAGGATATTACGTAATATTTAAAAAAAAAATTACGTAATATCCTTATAATGAATACAATTTGGGGGAAATCGGAATTGTAAATATGTATATTTATACTTTTATATGTGGCTCATTTACTTCAATGATGCAAGTTGTGCTGCGTACATTTTAATATTATTTCGGGCGAGGCGGGGGATTAATATGTAATTTTGCTAATATCAACTGCCAAATAGATTTCGTAAATAAATGAATGAATGAAATGGACAGTTAACGTCAATTGACGTTGCTTAGCGTTATGTAATGTTATGGCCTTCCCACATTACGCTTATTGTAACTTAGTTGGGGAGATAAAAGTGTTGTCGTCCAAACACTTGACCCGGGTGTACTTACTTGTGTCTTATAAAGTTGGAGGCGGTGGGCCAACCGGTACTGTCTGGTTCTGCTGAGACCAAGCTTTTTAGAAGTTCTAGGCTTTTCCAAATGAGCGAGGAACTGAACGTCACCCGATGTGTCGACCAAGGATTATCTTGGAGAGAAGAGCTTTGTGCCGAACACGATCGAAGGCTTTAGCTTCGTCCAAACTAACCTACAACGTCTTCCTTTTGCTTTCTACTACCATTGCCCGTCGTCGTGTAAGGTACACAAGAAGAACACTAGCTGAGCGGCGCCAACAAAAATCGTACTGGCGATCGCTAATCAGGTACTCCTCAAAGTACCCAAGGAGCTGGCGGTTCTTGATGGACTCCATAATCTTCGATAGCAAGGAAGTGATTGTGTCTTTCAAGATTTCGAGACAACGCCTGTAGAGTAAGAGTACCGGAAAAGACGTGTTAGAACCGATGCCAACTCAGGAGCGCACGTCCTCAACACAATGGGAGGGATTTCATCAGGAATTTAATTTCCGGCATAAGGAAAACGGCATAGGGAAGGAATAAGCACGCTGCTGAATGGTCTGCGGTGTTTCCCCCCCTTTCACCCAAAGTCGAGTTCGAAGCGAAGAGAGCGCCCAAAAGATCGGCCTTCTTTTGCTCTGTGTGGGCGTGATGTTTGGATCGTCGATGCGGACCAAACTATGGTCTGAGGACCCAAGAGGATGGTTAACAGAGACCTTATAGTTGTTCGGATGACTGGTTAGTAGAAGGTCCAACAGGGATGGCGTATGATCTAACACATTTGGATCTCGCGTAGGCGAAGTGATCAGCAAATCATTTACCAGATCTCAACACATAATCGGTAGACCTTAAGCCAAGCCATTCGGCGTGATGGGCGTTGAAATCCCCATGAATCACGATCTCTGCGGAGGGGATCTGTTGTAGCACGGAATCTGTAGCCAATTGGATGTGGTCGTTGAATTGGTCAGTTTTGGCATTACCTCTATGGGACTTGTAAAGGCACGCGTAGACGCGAGGGTGCTCTTCATTATTTTTACGTAAACATAATATGGAACCTTTAGAGAATTTGAAATCTTTAGGTGATTTAGGGAACCTTTACCTACCTTAAAGAGTGCCTAGGCGTCGAGAACAGATAACGCGAGGTAGGATGTATTGGCCTGTGAGGATATCTGCGTCTCGGATAGAACGAGGGCAAGGCCGGCTTTGCTGTCCCTAGGTGGGAGTGGACAGCATTAAAGTTGAGTGAAGTTCCGTAATATAACAGAAATCCCCGGCAAACATGGTAGGGGGTGCCGTAGTAGATTTGCGTCATTTGCCTAGGGAAGATGGATGTGAGAGCAGCGTTTTACCTTCCCAGAATACGTGGGGTAGCCTGAGCACCCGCGCTGCTATATTATGGAACGCGTCGAGTGCGGATCCTCAGAGGGGGATTTTCCAACGCCACTGATATTGGTACCCCCCTGGGGTTTTTATCGCTGTCATTGCTTGTGGGAGAGGGATGGGAATGAGCTACTGGCCATCTGACTCACCGGACGTAACGCGGAAGCATAAATGCCTCCACTTTCCGTCGAGTTTCTGTAAGGTCGTGGTACTTACCTGGTTCAAGTCAGCCCAATTTGGCAGCAGCAGGAGCTGCTGCGTGGCTCTACCACCGTTATATCTTTATGTCCAGTAATAACGCTGGCTACATTGACCTTCAAACTGGAATAAAGTAGTGTTAACACATTACTGCGACCCACTAGAAAACTTGTGTTATTGCATAGATAGTAGCCTTATCCAGTGGATCTTTGTCAAGTAGTTTAGGTCTTAACAATAGTAGTATAGTAAATCGGATTCTGTAAAATAACCCTATTTTACAGAATCCGCCTCTATGACACCATTTCTAGTTATTCTGTTACAAAGAAACTACATATGTAAAAACATTACTGTTTTGATTACAATTTGAATGTGAAATGTACGTGAACTGTGATTATTCATTATGCGATCTGCTTGTTCATTTAACCTTTTAAAAATAAATTTTCATGTAATAAGGTGAAAATCTGTATATATAAATAAGTTATTCACTTTTTTAGTGGTAAATCTTAGTACTAATTGTTTCAAACTGGACGAATCTAGCAAATGTTGTTCTGAACTTTTCGGAAATTCTTATATACGAGTAGACTACTGAACTTATCCCGATGCATATTTAATTTATTCACTTAAGTTTTTAGGTTATAGAAACAGCTATGTATAGCTTTTATTGTGTTATTGTCTTGGGTAGTAACATTTCTGAACATTTGCGACACCAATTTAACCCCCATACTTATATTATTATAAAAATAATGTGGGTAAAGTGATGAACAAATACTTTTACCAGAATATTGTCTATTCTATTCTGTAATGTTGATTTGCCTTTATGTGTAAAGGTGGAGACTGTATTAGTGTGTGTTCGCTTTTGCTTTTTTTATGAAATTTATTTCGCTTTGTCATTAGTAGTTAGTCCATTGCATTTGACGTTCAACGGAACAGTTATATTAAAAGAGTGCCTTTAAATACTATATTGCTTCATTATTAGACTCTCTAAATGCAGACCGGTTTTTCAGGGGTTGCTAGAGCCCAATTTTATGCCACCTTATTTCATATAAAGATAAAACCGACGAGTGACAACCCTGTGACACAAAGAGTAACAAACTATCTATGGTATATTACGGCAATTGAAACAAGGATCAGATTGTGAAAAATTCCTCTAATTAAAGTAAACAGTCTCCAATACAATTTCAAAGGGAAGAAAATTGGATTGGAGATAGAAATTATCTAACATTTTATAAAAGTAAAGTAAAGTAACAGCCTATATATATCCCACACAGGCATGGGCACAGGCCTCCTCTATACAGAGGGTATAAGGGCTAAGAGGGTATAAGGGTAACATTTTACATATGGATGTAATTTCTTTAAACAGTTAAAATATTTTTTTTGAACAGTCCATTCTAATAGATTTTTGTCCGACCAATAGCAAAAACATATCTTAAATTTACAGAACCAGTTTAAAAACATTGGTGAAAAACCCAAACTTTTAAATTATTAATTCAGATCTATTTTCACACGTACAGATGTGCAACTGTTTAAAAATACTAGAGCGTCAGTAAATCAAAGAGGCTATTTACTTGCAAACTAAACAATCCTAGCAACGCTCTCGTAAACAGAGTTCATTAGGCGAGTACATTTAGGGTTGTCACTTTTTTTTTACGGATTTACTTAAGTTGAATAATTGCTTTTTATTATTATCTAATAAATTCATTATTATACGTACATGATTGTGTAAATTAGTACACAGTCTTTCTATTAATTTATTTACATACTACATATTTTAACCAAAACAACTTTGAGAATATACCACGTTTTTAAGATTCAGGATCAGAAAAACTCATTCATTGTCTTTTGCTACGCTGTTCCGTGGATCAACGACAAGTCAACGAAACAACAGACATTCATTACATTACTAGGTGTTATTTATGACCATAATATACCTAGGTATTTTTATGAACATAATGCGTATAGTATGGTAGAACAAATGGTAACCAAAACTAAATCAACAATCACATATTAATATCGAGGGTAGAAATCAAAAACGTAGTAAATGACACGTGGAGTACATGCTGGTAACTACGTTAATGCTTTCTAGCGTCTATATATATAATATCAATGACCATTTATAGTAATGCAAAAATGTGGACACGGTCTGAAATAAGATTGTAAGAAGAGTAAGGTATTAAAGGCAAAGTATTTAAAATAGATCTAAAGATTACTTCGTCTTGTTTGTTATTTCGAAGGCATTTTTAAAGAGAATGTGGCGAATGAGTAAGTGGGTTACCTGATGGCAAGCGATAAGCACTACCTATGGATATTCGCAATATCATCGCCACCATACCACTAGTGATATATCTCTTAGTGGCATGCTTAGAGCAGAGTTGAGTCCAAAAAATTTATTGGCAGTCGCTGTTACGGACAAGCGTGTCTTCTGTTCTGATGTTACATTTTCTATTTTTCATATTTATTACAATATTGTTAATTATTAAATCGCAAGTTATCACCAGCCCTAACGTGCGTTGTGAGTCACGGCACCCAGTTTTTGCTTCACTCCCGTCGGGGTGTCAGTACCACCACGTGCTCTGTCCGGACAACGAACCCGTGCCGTCTCCTAAAGGAATACTATGCGTTTGCAGCATTGTGATGCGGATGCTACTCACCAGACGGATCCTCTCGACTGGTCTGTAATCAAAGAACCTCGGGGAATATTCCGACAAACGCTTTGATATTTATAATGTTATCATGGTTATTTTGGGAATTTTTTTTACACAAATGCTAGTATTCTTTTATTTTTCTTTATTTTTAATAAAAAACGCCGCCCTCGTTGTAAGATAGAAATATCAGGTGTTACAAGGGGGTTTTTACATACATAAATTTAA
>DWHQ01000260.1:0-15520 GCA_018247955.1 Eurytides marcellus marcellus | reverse complement strand
ATTTTTTCACTTTTTGGAGACGAAATCGAGGTGTAACAAGCTTATGTTTATTCCTAGTATTCACTGTGTGTCTGTCATTGATTTTTATAAAATTATTAAGATTTTGCCGAATAAACAATATATTACAAAGTATATATTGTGAGGCAACCGTTATAAGAATTAAACAGAGACGTAATTGGAAATTAAATAATTATAAATTTTAACATAATGTAAACATCTTAATTATAGTATATACATACATATTCTAAAATCCTTTAGTCCTGTCCTATAGTGTGTTAGTTTAAAAGGGCCCATGTAACGAACGATAATGTAGGAACGCCGAAGTCGCACGACAATGAACTTAGCGGAAACTGTTGTCACGCCCGCAGCTACGCACAATGCCCTCTGGATGGCGTCACAAATAAACATTGATAAATGACAACAATTAGCCAATCTTCAACACAGCGAGGAAGTTGGTTAATTGGTCTCAAATAGAACGTAAAAAGTTTTGGGAATTCTGACAGGATTTCTAGTGTATGTTAGTACGAATTCTATACAAATAATAACGGCATAGCTTAATCCTTATTTCAAACTATTCTAGTTTCCACAATTAACTATATTATAAAAAGAGGAAGTGTGTTTGTTGGTCAGTCCGTTTATGCGGCAATGAAGCAATGGACCAGATTTTTGACATAAGTTATTTGTAATTGAAAAAGTCAGAGAGTAAAGAATAAAATACTCCTCACCCTAGTAAAAATACAAAAAAAATCCAACTGGGTAAAGTTTAGCCTATAGATAAGCTCTAGGTGAGAAATATATATAGGAATAAATTATGAATATTTACACAATCGACCCTTGTTTTTTCTGAAACGCTTTAAATAATTATTTTATATCAAACATTTTGAAAAAGTACCTGTATACGTGTTGACATTCAATGACTATGGAGGGTGTTACGACGGGAATATTGATAATTCCGCGACAGTTACGTAACATGTTTAAAAGGCGCCGCGAAAATTGGATGCTCTATTTAGCCCATTGTGGTGGAATGGGCTAGTCTGGCGATGAGTCAAGTGCAGGAGCAGCCGCCTGGAACGCGCCACCTCACTACGGAGTCCGCACGTGGTGTTGCCACACGTGTGCGCGAGCGCACGACTCTCCCGTCCAAGCTATGCTCCGGTGTGTGTGCGCCCTTACGGACTAACATATTAACTATTCGATGCATCAAATAGTACAGTTATGTACATTTAGTGTTTTATATATAGTGTATCAGTGACCGAAATGGAAATTAAACGAAATTTTATTTGAAATCAACTTTTATCTGCTGTAAGTAGTTTAATAAAAATATAACTGTACTTGTTAAAAAATCTGATATTTATTTATTCCTAGGTTTGATATACTTTCGTGCATACAGGTCGAAGACTATCAGTTAAGTAATGAACACAAATCATATTACATATTACTTCAGTTTACCGTTTTATTTATTTTTTATTTCAACCGAAAAGAACAATAGCTAATAATAAAGAGAAAGGATTTCCCATTTGCGTTTGATAAAAGCTTTAAACCATTAGACCTACTTGTTCATTGATGCGGCAATACAACGTTTTAAGAAGTTTTACTTAGGGAACAGAGTGTGTGGTAAAAGAACTTAGTTAATAAACAAAGACAATGAAAAAACAAACAAAATGGTCTATTCTTTGCTACTGAAATTAAGAACTGAAATATTACGATTTTATTAATGTGTATTAAATTTCAGTTAAGAAAATATAACATATTTACAGACACAAAGAGCTCGGTTTTTTGTTTTGACAAGCTGTGATGTGAATATAAGTTGATTTAAATTCACTCGGTGCAAATATCTCGCATCCTTACGCATAGTAAATCCTAAGTTCAACAAAGAACAGTCGCACGTAATCTGCCAGGTTTTATTGAACCTTTAAATGAATGTTAAGATGACTCATTTATTAATAGACCGACCCACTTTGTACTTTTAGTTGTGACGTACAGAAAATAAACATCTTTGCTTATCCGCCATACCACCTTATCATTTTTATCAATTTAGATTTTCTATAAAACTCCTTCGGATAACAGTATACAGTGTACACAGTGAACTGCGAATTGAACAAAGATTTATATAAATTACCTAAAAAATAATTTTCAAATGAGTTTCATACAGTATTTGTAAAAAAGAGACTGGACTACTTATATTGTACTAAAACTGTAGTTATTATCAATTACTAATAATCTGTGATCAAGTGATATTTACTGTGCTGTTTAATATAATGTGTTGGGAAGAAATTTCAAAGATTTATAATTTAAAAGAAAGGTAAAGTGTTTAGATTGGTTAACATTAATGTTTAAAATTACAGTTAAAAATTTTAGACACGCACTTCATACATATTTATTGAATAATTATTAATGATGTTTCATCGTCTTCCATTAAAAGGTGCCATATTCATCTGGCGTTGTGCCAAACCAAGAGTTGGACTCCGTTTGCATAGGATTTAAAAAAGATGTAGGGCGGCTGTCGTTAAGATGCCGGTAGTTGCTAATTTTGGGTCGTGGAACCATTTGTTTTTCTTCCTGTTATAAAAGAAAAGGCAATAAGCCAGTCCGTATACTTTTTAGTAAACTTTTAAAGCACGCTTAGGACATTAGATTGAGATGCTTTCTAGAAATTTTGGCTTTGCCAATAGGGATATTAATAACAAAACATGCTGAGCTGAGCAATACAATTCCAATACACTGAATTGACACAACTGCATGACGATCATAAGATAATTTTTGCTTCAATATTTGAGGGTTTCATGATTGCTTGCAATTAGCGAATAATACATATTATTCAATATTATCGACTTTGTCAACCCTTTATGGTCGCTGGATTGTAGGCCGAAATTAAATGGGGTAAAATCTGAAAAATAGTTTCATTTAACCATCAGGCCTCCATTTGTGTGGAATTTGATTCGAATCGCTTTCAAAAAAACGCATGCAAACTATATGTCAAAATCATATCACGCTCTTTGCTTTGCTTTGTTCATGCGGATAAACCAAAAATAATTCCAGACTTACATTATATATAATATTAGTAAGCCATTCAATCATTGGTACTTGTATTGCACCTGGTTTTTACAACGTGTAAATTTATTCTATACAATATGTGATCATATAAGGCCACAAATATATAAACTCTGTATAAAATCAGAGATATATATATGCGTTACGAAAATGATTTGGTTTATAAATATGATTTGGGCTATGAACAGGGAATAGTAGTGAATTAGTGCATGAAATTGGACTTGCGATTTTAGGGTCGGCGTATCACGTCTATGAGTTTTTCGAACTCTACAATAGTATTACCACTTAAAGACGTGTTATGTTTTGACTAAATTACCATGATAAAATTGGTATAAGAATATATAGTATTTTGATTTGATAAGAGCGCTGTTTGAATATTATTTTTAAATTAATAAACTAAAAATACGAATAATTTTTACGAAGAGTTTCGGGCGATCCGAGACTGCGTCATTAGGCCTCTTCCACGGTACCAAATATTTTGTTAACGAAGTTATAGCGTAAATACATTTCTATGGTTTAGTTATATGACAGCAAAAGCTTGAATTATGGATAGGAAATATTTAATCTAAAAGACATGCAGAGTGATTTATTCAGACCTATGTAATAAGACTAGCACGGCGGGTACCTCATTTAAATGAGAATATTACCGACAAAAATACAGTGGCGATATATTTTTGTCGTTTTAAATGGCCCGTTGGTGTTGTGATTAGTGCCACTGACTGCAAAGATCGTGGGTTCGATTCCCACTCAGGACAAATATTTGTGCGATGAGCAGATGTATTTAAAGTTAAATATCAATTTAATGCATTTAAAAATATTTAAGTATGTCTATCAGTTGTCTGATTACCATAGTACAGGCTCTGCCTTGTTGGGATCAGATGGCCGTGTGTGAGACGTCCCATGATATTTATTGTTTATTATTATTTATGTTCAAAACTGTTTGTATCTGCACTGTAACATAGTATATGCCCAACAATTTGCTTTTCTTTTTTTTATTTATCCTCTAAATGTAGTTAACAATACTCTACGTTGACCTTGGTTTTGTGCGTATCTATTGCTTAAGGCCTAAAGATGTGTGATTTGTACGATGACATGTTATATCTGATAAACTCCATTCAACTTCGCGGTGTCGTAACAGAAATGTGTATCTAATAAAAAGGTTAGTGCGAACGGATGTAGGGTATCTCGATAATTCATTTCGGAAGGATGTTTTTCAACTGGCCAATGCTAGAAATCGCTGTTAGTGCATCCTCTGAAATCACACGGCGGAACGAGGAGGTTCATGTACGTTGAACAGGTGTTCAATGAACTACTTGTATTTTAATACATATTGATTTGATCATCATTAGTACTATTTCAAAAGTATGTAATACAGCGTCGTGTTTGGATTTAAGAAAATTATACGGATGAATAAATAACTTTAGCAATACAATAATACAACAAGTCGAGATATACGAGGTATATGAAGACGGCGGATTTGAAGTTCTTGACAAATTTGTATGACTATAAAGACGTATTTGTTTTTTTTTTTTATCTACTCTAACATCTATTAGAAAAACACTAGCTTAAAATCTCGTTTGTCACATTGAAATTTTTTAGGTAGTTTAAAAACATGGAGACTGTTATGTGAGTCGCTCACCATCAGGCGTCCGACTTGCTTGTCTTTCGTCTTTTAATTTACTGCCTTTATAAACACGACAGCTTTTAACAAAATCCAGAAGACGGAGCAGAAGAAACATATTTAATTTTTACATCAATATGGCTTCTATGAAGTGTGGAATATAGAACAAACTATTTACGGAGCACTGTATTTATTTTTTAGTAGTTTATTCATTTAACTTAACATTTCTACAGTGTAATTTAAATGGTTAAGCAATGCATATTATCCTCTCTCCTCGATTTTAATAAAAAACACGGCTAAGATGAAAAACATTGGGCTAAAAAGTATAAGATTTGAGTGTAATAAACATCCGCCATTTTGAATTTTCATGACGTCACATGGTAATGTGTTTTTTTTTTAAAGATAAGGTGACAAGACGAGCCAGTCGTGCGCATTTGATAAACAACACGCTTTCTTATAACACCATAGTGCGTCAAAAAAAGTGCTTGGCACTGCGCTGCGCTCGCTCCCCAGAGATTTAAGATGTTGTAACTCTATGCTCAGTAATTACGCTGGCAACATTGCTCTTCAAAGCAGGACACAGTATTACTTACACATTACTGTTTAGCGGAAGAATAATTGGCAATGCAGTGGTACCACTTCTGGCGGATTCGAATCGCTTAGTTCGATTAGGAAATATAGTAATATCTTCTTTGTCGCTTTTTTGTAATAAATAAAGTTGTAGAGGTGGAAATAGCGTTCGAAAACTTATACCGACGTATAGTTGGTTCTTTAGCTGAAGTATGTTGCATCACAATCCCTTAAGTAATTCTTGAGGTATTTATGCTATAATAAAAAAGGAAAAAGTTATACTAACGATTTATTTATATTAACCGCGCATCTAACGAATCAAAGCGGTTAGCTAATATAACGCATAAAGTTTCCAATCGATATAAGTGCAAAGATAACACATTTGCATTGTTATACCATATCATAACTACATTATAAAGTTTTACTTCCAGCTCTTACAAGAATGATCAAGATATTATAATACAGACTTTTAAAGATTTGATAGGACAAGGAATAAACACGATTAGGTTAGTTCAATGAAAACTTCAGACTAACCGAAAAGTCAAAACCGTGTTTCAGTCGTATATTTGTCACTGACAGTCGTTTCATACAGATTTTTTTCCACGAAAACGCTTTCATAAAAATTAAAGTTTTTAATCTTGGATTTACGCGTATACATATGAATTTAAATACTTTAATTTTAATACCTATTGCACGGCAGTATATTGATTTTATGTTTTTTAATAAATATGTTTAACACAAGAAAAAAGTGTTTTCATGATTAAGGTCAATAATAAGTTATATGAGAATTGACGTAAATTATATATTTACATTGGTAAACTGTTATGTGTTGTTTAATAAATTTAAAAAGTGTTTGAATCGTAGGCAATAAATATAAAATTAATTGCGTCAAATCATTTAATAGCTTAACAATTATTTAATTTAATAACGAATTACATTTTGGCAAGCTAGTCTCAATATTACGTACATAATAAAGTATTATTCAGTTTTTTGGCGAAAATCATATATTAGTCTAATGATTATTATCTTAAATATTTTTTATTTTATTTATTCTATTACGACCACGTAAAAAAAATCTTTATAAAAAATCTATGAATACGAGAACAAATATGTTTTACAATTAAAAGTATTTTTTATCGTATTTAGTTGAAAAGCACTCTTTGCAATAAAGTTTATCTTTGTAGTGGTTATTTAAAATATAATTATAATTGTTTCTATGAATTGTAAGATATGGAATAACATACAAACATACATACTTGACATCATAATTGTTATCAATCGTCAATTACAGATTACATGTTAATATTATTACTATGTAACAAATACTGGGTCAAATCTAAAGAAGAACCATTTCCTTGAAAATCTTTATATATACCACATAATTTACAAGTATGAAATATAAGGTACAAGCTAATCATCATAAAATCGGTAGATTGTTTATTTATATTGTTTTATTTTAAAACAAACGCAGTAGCAATACGATAAGATTTTTGTTAAAGTAATATGTAGACAAATATGACAGATATTTAATTGCGATATTGTTTTTTAAGTTATTTTGACACTTTAAAATGGCATAATCTACTTACTTTTAATGTTGATTAAAATTTATTTTTGTTACAGTTAATAGCACACTCGTCGTAGCCTGATAAAGCACAAAAGTCTTCCTGCTCTAGTTTATACGTTAACTTATTACTAAGACATAAACAATGCCAGAAATAGGGCCAATGATGCGAGCGCTCGAACTGCAGCGTCTGATCGAAGACAAAGTGACGGAATGGCGGGAGAGGTCAGCACGGGTCGCAGGCGTAAGCGTCGCGGACTCTTATCAGCAACCACTCAACTTCAAGAGGCAAACTAATAGACGTAAAAACAGCAGCGAAATAAACAGAATTATCGCAAAGTACTCCAAAACATACAATAGAGCGGGCGAGAAGCACAACGTGCTACATAAGATATCCGAACAGCCGCCGACGCGACCCGCTAGGCATAAGAAAGTCTTTGCAAAACTGAAATCGTCAAGAAGTGAAGACAATCTTGTCAACATTGGATCGATGGACGTGCATACGCATCCGAGTCCTGAAAAGACCCCACCAAGATTCAACTTAACTAAATACAACGCCAAAAGTTGCGAGGACATTACAGCATTTGTTGATATCGATCACACAATGAAGAGTAAAAATTTTCAGGAGAATAGCATTCTGAATGCTAAGCCAATGTCTAAAAGAAGACCGAAATTGCACAGCATATGCGAAGACGTATTCGATATTTCCGAATTCAAGGACAGTGGTGTGGAGTTGAGACATAAAGCTAATTTTGCGACCTCGACACCTATTTCTAACAGAAGGACATGCCCACCAATAGATTCAGTGTCTATTACTAGTTTTGATAAGTGTACAAAATTTTCTCGCAGTGATGGTGACAAACTTAGAAAAGGAAGTTCGGAACCAAACATTTTAAGTGATAATTCCAATCTTAAATTAGACGAACAAATCGGTGATGCAAAGAGTTTGGACGGCAAGAGGGGATGGAAAATTCTGAAACCACATTTCCGGAGAGGAACATTTGATTGTATACTGCGATGGCGAGGGAAAAAACCACAAACATCACAAACCAAGTAAGTGATTCATCTATTTTAAATTACGACCTAAATGTGTTTTAATTATAAAGCTCTATGAAACACAACCTGAGTTAGTTGTGGGTTATGTATCTTTTACCGTAAATTACAGCACAAAATTTAAAATCTCAAAAACTACAACAGCTACCTTAGAAGGAGAACATACATGCAGAATATGTATTTATAAGAAAAAAATTGTGATAAGAAGATTTCCTAATATGACGTACTACAATTTACGTAGGTCCACAGTATCGTCCACATTACATTTATCTATTAAATCATTATTATAATAATCCTTCAAGATAAAATAAGGCATTTTAAGAGTGACCTAATTTAATTATTAGCTTTATTTACTAAAGATGAATCTCAACGTTTTAACACCAGTAGTTGTTGATTACGTGTTACCGTTTTATAATAGCGCCTACATATTTTAATCAGCAAATGATGTGAATTAACTATTTGCAATCTTATTTCGTGCTTGCGTGAAAGAATAATAATGACGCTAAATCTTTGTTTCTAAAATTAATTATAGTCTTAAATTAAGAACATGTCTTAGAAGCAGATTAAGAGTACATAAATTTTGCTACTTTGATTACAATTCACACAATGTTTGTAAATATCGGTGAAAGAAAAACAAATATTTCAATTAAAAATAACAATAGCAAGTTACTCGTGTTATTGTGTTGTATTTTTATTGTCCATTTTTTTCATATTTTGAAAATAAAAATAGGATTCTTGCAAAGTCAGATTGGGGTGGTACCAGTTGTCATGTAATTGCCGGTTTATCGTCAATTATTTGTGCAAGCAATACCGGCATAATGGGAAATGTTGCCTACGTAATCACTGTGCATTGAGATAGACTATCGTATACGCTTATGACGAGAGCAGCGCCGAGTCTAAAAAATTTTAACTGATACAATTAAAACAACTACATGGCAATGTATTATTATTAGCAAATCCTCCCGCTGTTGTTGAATGGGCCGGCTTTTGTTTCCGCGTTTCGTCCGGTGAGTGAGGTGGCCGGTGGTCTAACCTCCTCCCTCGTCCTATCTTTTGCAGTCTCCCCCTTCTTTTTCCCGCATTTCCCTTCCAAAAATTCTCGCCACAAAGCATTTGCAAAACGTTAAACGTTGCAACTGTCCGTGGGCAGCGGTTATTGCTTTCCGTCAGGGGAGCCGTTTTCTCGTTTTCCCGCCTAGTACATAAAATAATATGTCACTTGCCATCAGGCTCTTTACTTGATCATATTATCATTTAGTAACAAAAAAAAATATTAATTTTAACCGATGAATTTTCTTAAGAAAGCTGTTTTTTTTGTTTGTAATGATAATAATTGTCCCCCGCATAGACGTTTAGAGGCCAATGGGTTAGTAGGTCAATCGTCATTGCGGCCCTTAGCCTTGTTTTTTAATTAGCTATTCCTTTCACAGATAACTAAAATCACGGATTAAAGCCAACGCATACCAATTGAGGGTGTTTTGTAATTCGAACTGTCCGCATAAATTTTACATTACATTGTGTTAATGTTAAGATTAAATATGAGTTAAAAAGGTATTTAGCGTGATAATATAAAAGATTAAAGGGACCATTTAGAAAGAACTGCAAATACAAAACCCGTTTTGGGATATTTATGTATTTTCTGTATGTTAATAACCATGACAACGTTTTTACATAGCGATTATCAGAGTGCCTTTTAGTGTGTTTCACTATATGCTATGGAAGTCAAACGATTAATATTTAAAAAAAAAGTCCCGCATATACATGAATATTTTGCATTATTAATTATATCACATAATTAAAAATGCAAAATATTCATGTGTATTACTTCTGTGTTCTTCACTATGAGCTTTACTACAAACATTAAATGAATGTAAAATTGTCTCTACGTGAAAAACTAAAATAAAAAAAAAATTAATCTTTTTTAATCGATTGCTGTAAAAATTGTGGGAGTGAGAATCAATAAAATCTTTGAAGGTGGTTTGGTCTCCCTCGGTATTGAATCGTCATTGGAATTGACTTTTTTTTTCCTTGCGAGATATTGTCCACATTGTATGAGGGTCTAGAGTTGTCCTGCTACAGTAGTGGGCTAAAGTGATTAACCATTCTCGGTTGTTTGTGCGCTTTTCCATCATGGTTCGCTTTGTTAACAATTCAAGTCTGCCATAATCGTCTGCACGGATCTTAGGAAGCTGTAGTGTAAGACACCACCACTGGACCACCGAACACTCACCAGGACCTCGTTCTAAGTCAACTTTCCCTCGGGACAGGATTTGCCGGTCCCCTGGGTCCAACCACTGTGATGAGCGTATAGGATTAATCCTTCATTACAAGTAACGAAACGATTCAAAATTGTAGTAAAATTGAGAAATGTAAAGCAGCGCTCAATGCGTGTGTGCTTCACTTTATAATTCGTGCGGTACCTATTACTCGTTTTTTTCACTTCTCCAATTTGTTTCAAGTGAATTTAAATTTTTTTATCACTCACACTTAATCCTGCCATTAGCTAAAATTTGGATTACTATGGATCCGCTTCCACGATCACCTATAATTCATCTTTGTCAACTAGGTTCCCCGACCGTCCATGGGGTTTGTTCTGTAGGGTAACGTTTCCAGAAGGAAATCGTTGGAACTAAAAACGTATCGTGCTTTCTTTTATAGCAGCTTCCTCATACACATCATTATTTCTTAGAGCTTTTTCTGCAGGGCTGGTGCCGCAATGAAACTTATACTAGGGCGTAAATAACGCGATATTTTAAGTTTTTCATTTTGTCAATGATGTCAAAGAAACATCAAATGGGGCGACAACAAGGGAATCAATAAATTAGAACTGAACAGTTCGACAAAATGCTAATTTCATATGTAAGGATATTAATACATAGTTTGTAAAGTAATAATGTTAAATATATGCAATGATAAATTTTTGCGTCTCCATTCGACATTGGATTTAATGAATCAGCTTGATAAACGGTTAAAAGTATCTATTAATAGTACTGTTGACAGCTATCATATCAAGCACTGGCAGTCGACAAACTGGTTGAATAATTAAAAGTAAGCGTTATTATAAGGTTTGCATGTCAAAGCAACCTTCTGACATAGAATAACGGTACTCTGAGAGAGGGTAGGAACGATGTTATTTTGTATCCGTGTAATCCGTTATCAGTTTAGTTTATATTTAACGGGAGTAAACATAATAAGAATAAACATATAGTTATATTAAAGAGTACCACTAGTGCCGTAGTGAAGTGAATAGGTTTGGCTCTAATGACCTAAGAAGGGTTCAAATATTTTCAAATTACAGAAGTGTTTAACCTTTTAATCATTTACATTTCTTAAATGTGCAAATCAGCCATTATTAAGTGCTCATTGAGTTACATTTTTGAGAAACCTACTGATATACATAGTTTGTTAAACTAGAGTTGGTTGGTTTTTTAAGTTAAAGTAAGAAAATTTGCAGGCAGGCAATATAATTCAGTATCGAGCCTTATCGTTTTAACGAGGTTAAAGAAAATGCACAATTGTTTAAATTTGTAGAAAAATTATAAAACTAAAAGGAAAGAGGTATTCGTATTAGGCGTATTTCTGATTTAATCCGGTTACCATCAACAACTGAACGGAGTCTTTTAAGTGGAAAACCGATCAAGCGCAAAGTCAAGTTTCGAAAAGATTCTTTTTATGTCTGAAAATGAACGCTTTTGTTAGGAGAGAAAGTAATGTGATGAGCAAGCCATGTACTTGATGGCGCGTGCCTGTCCAAAACGGCACAGAATCTTCAAATTGGAACACAGTACTGTTGCTTAGACAATACACCTAGCAATAGTTTGCAGAAACACATTTACTTACACTTTTATTGTAAAGCATAAAAATACTATATTATAATTTTAACATATGTAGTCGGATTTTAATATTTTCTTTAGGGTCCACAGCAAGTACCTTTCTACTTTTGAATATCGGAGTCAGAGGATTCGACTATTGCCGCTTTGCGACGCCACGCTTGGTCGACAGGCAGACGTCGCATATCTTAGATTTTCTTGGTCATTCATCCAATAAACATGTTGTTGTTTTCAGATTGCATCAAAATTCATACTTTATTTCTAATACTCTATACTGTGAATACAAGACTCACTTTTGTTAAACCTTCACCTTTGTTGTAAAAGTGGTGAGATTCGTTTGCATGAGTTCGACTGGAGTGTCTTAGATTGGCCACTGAACTGCCGGTTATTCAATCGCCAGTAATGTTTAAGTATCCTGTGTTGCAGTTTGTCAGCGTAATTGCTGAGCACAGTGTATCAGATAAAAAAAAAACTTAAATTCATATTGCCCAACGATACTGAATTGAATGGAACGAACGCTGATATATAAATAACACTGTCACAATACGTCTAATAACATTTATAACACCTTACAGTGTAAAGTGTTATAGAGGATATTTATAAAATGCGAAGTTCCATTAAAATAAAATCAAACAGTTATCTTTGAAAATAATCAGTTCTATAGTAGGTATATTGTTTGATGCGACCTAACGCAATTAAACGTGGGGAAATACTTCTTTACTATGAAAGGTTATGTACCGGTTGGAACGTTGTTAATTATAAATAAATAATTAGCTTCACAAGTGTACCGGTTTTGCCGGTGGCTCATGTGTATTTTGATTTCAAGTAATTTTTCTCCCGTTCATCCGTTGATGTATGAAAGACTCGATACAAATCAATAATCACCCTTTCAGGTTTATTATTGTTTTTATTTATTTACTCTTTATCGCAAAACCAAAAAAAGAAATTACAAGAAAGCCTTTAGGCATTCTCTCCCAGCCAACCCGGGGCGTGGACAAAATTTTTCGTAGGTGCAAAAAAAAACTGCCGTAATACATTTATAAATAATGAATAATTACATAAATAACATTAAAAAAAATAATAAATATGATAAATATAAAACACATACGTTTAAATTCAATTTAATCAGTAAAGACTGTGTCAGTTTTATGAGCAACGCGATTTTGTACGATATTGTTTGTGAAGACAAAATATAGAATTAGGATCTCATGATATTAAAAGTTCAACATTGATCATCATGGTCGATTCCACTAATGATATTGCAAGCATTACTGACCATGCATTTCAGTTATTAAAAATTTGTATCATAAGACTTTTCTTCTGCGTTTAATAATTTATTAAAAATTACAGTATTGTTACATTACACTCAATTATATTATTAAACATTTTAACAACGTAAAGTAAATAAAAAAGCATTAATATGACCTAATCTATAAATTTATTCTGTCTGTTGATATCGTTGAATGAAAAAAAAAATAGTAATTGTTTATTTTTACTTAAACATTATTTTAACAAGCTTTACTTGCTTTAATATAAAGTTTCAACAATAATCCTAATGAAGTCATTAATTTTCTCGTACTGTAAACTTCATAATGGACAAGTTATGACCGACAATTTGTTATTTAATGCACATCTATAAACAACCTTAAATTCAATTCGTTAATTGTTTATTATACATTAGTCATTGTCTACAAAGGAAACCCCTTAATCATCTCCCAAATATATTTTTTATTACAGATTACAACATACTTTTTTCAATTATACATCTAATTTAAAATTATTGTTGTAATTTTTGAAATGATGATGAGTTGTGCATTTATTGGCGAATTATTCCAGCTTCTAGAGGGTAATTTTAGATACTAGAAATTTTATATTGCTTTTTGTTTGTTTCTGCATTGCCGTTGGAGACGAAACTTTTATGTTTATTAATTATTTCTTTAAAAAAAGGAAAATCCACGGCAACAAGGCCTCACTTAACGGTCTTAAGCTCATCAGCGGAACAAAAAATAGGCATGGTATTAAAAAGTGCCTATAACATACACTTCTATATAGTGCAAAAATTTTAAACTCGGCCTTCGCAGTCTGCCAAAGCACAATAACAATAACTATTTAGCATAACAATAACCTGTGGCTCATATGCGAACAATCAAAATTAAAACTTGCTTCACAATTAGCAACTTAACGTAACATTAGCCATTTAATGTACTCTTAAAAATCAAAATTAAAACAATCATTATATTAGTATGGGCATTATATTTGCATCCCTAATTAAGTAAATTAAATACTCCAATATTTTAATACTCTATATATTTCTACCTTTCCCTGCTCCTTCATAAAAAATCACCACATTTCACTTATCCTTCCTTATAAAGACTACAAGGGTTTTATTATAAAATATATGAATATATTAATAACTCGGTTACCTTATCGTATCTTGAGTCATAGGTTTAAGCGTGGTTGCTTTGAGAATCTCTTTAAATTTGTCTCCTCTAGGAATTTAAAAGAATAAAATTGAGGGCTTTAGATGGATTTTGTCATTGAACGATAAATTATAAAATAGTATTTAATTTTTTACAATATTCCCATTATTCAATTGTATTAAATCTAAGATCGTTAATGAAATGTTTTCCTAACTCACTGGCCCATATTTAAAAGCTCGGTGGTACGAAGTCACGAGGAAAACACTGACCAATTACGGGTTTCTTGTACATATTGTCTTTGTCGTGTGAACGGGGACCGCCCACTGTAAAGTTTTTATGTTGAAACGCTATAATCATTTGCGGAATGATCAAGTATAATGTTGCAACCACGCCTCAATGGGGTTCAGTATGTATTTTCAATACGTAAATTCAACAATATATGGCTGACTGATAATTAAGCCGTAAGAGATAACATTCACATCAGTATTGTCACTCGTAATTGCAAACAGTCTCTTAATTTTTTAAACATAGATATTTTCTATTTTGTTCTTTTCTTTCTTTAATAATTGTATATAATTGTTTTCACATGATATAACTACACTGTTTTATAAAAAATACACTGTTATATAATTATAAAATCATATGTTATTATGTTTAAAACTGTTATTTATGCAAGAAAATAAATTTGAGTTAATGTAGAGGTTTTTTTATCAAATGTGAACACCATATTATTAAAAATGAATAATTTGAACTTTTATTTATATAAAATAATATTTTGATAAGTAATGCGACGTTAAGGCGTGATATTAAAATGACAAAAATAATAATAATAGGTGTGATCGGACGTTTTTGTATGCTTCACCTTGGAACTCTAAAAAATTGGAGTAGGTAATAAACCTCTAGCAAACAAAGCGGTGCCGCATGCAGCACAGTCAGACAGTCTCTCACATTGCGTGGAATGCGATGCCTGAAAATTTGCACGGGAGGAAATATTTATAAAGTTCTCTTTATATGTAATTTGTTTTGTCGTGATTCGGTAACATTTGTGCGTTGGTGTTGTTCGTGAAATTTTGTATTTTATTTGGACGCAAGGCTTAAAATGGAAAAACCTGTACACGATGACCCGTGGAAGTTTGTGTTTAAGAAATTGCAAGAGAGAGAAATCATCAATAGACGAAAGTGAGTTTTTTTTAAATAAAAGTAATAGATAACACCTATTATTTTAACAAAATTTATTATTTTAACAAAAATCAATCCTAGTTTAATGTTTTTTTTTTTCAGTATAATTTTTTTACAAGGAAAATTTGATAAAACGATGTTCTTTTCGCATATTTCTTTACGAAAAACAAATTAAATTTATTAAAAAATACCAAATAAAAACTAAAAAAATATTATTGTATGAAAAATTATAAGC
>DWHQ01000259.1:0-15538 GCA_018247955.1 Eurytides marcellus marcellus | reverse complement strand
ATTATATATTAAAACCCCAAACTAATATTTTAGTTGGAAAAGTAACAGTAAGTGCATTTGCGTGACCTTTCTAACTTACGCGAAACACAATGTACTAAAACGAGAAAGACTTATCCCACTTCGCGTGTCTTGAAACGCAAAACAACAATGATGGAGGGAGATTTGATTTTAACGTGTGTTTCTGATTATATTGTTCATATCTGAAAATATATTTAATCAATAATTTAATGACTTGCGTTTCGTTTTGGATGTAAAAGCTGCAGTAGCTAGTAAAATCATATCAAAACAGGAATTTGTCATTACACTGCTTATAGTTTTAAGTTGGTTTTGCCTACTATGTGTACATAAATTGCTGCATTAAGAATTGAGTTGTTAGATTTCAAAAAGTACTAAGCCCAAAATGGCTAAATGTGTATAAATCGTTTTTCTTGGAGTTATTCGAAAAAGGGGATGGATTTTAGTCTTACTTAACATTAAAACCACAAGGAGTTGGATCAATTTGTTAAAACAAAAGTTGGCCTTGTGTGAAAAGTGGACTTGATGCGATTTGAAATCTAACGGCTCAATTAATTTTGAAACGCCTATGTTTATGCTATCCATGATTAAATAAATAAAATGATATTAGGTTATATACTAGGCTTGATAATTACTCTAAGTTATATATTGTTTGTAGATTATCGTCGTATTTTTCAAATGCAAAACGTAATTGTTATTCTGAAAACGTAAACTAGTCTTTAAAATGGTTGCCGATTGTAACTGATTAGAAGTTCAAAGGAACTTAATTGATCTAAGGACGGTAGTCATTGTAATTTTTTCGAAAAATTTGTCAAATGGATCTAGTACTATGTTTTGGAATTGTAATCTTAGAAAAAAGATCGAAGATCTCTTTCATTATTAATTACAAAACTGGTAGCTCAATAAATTAGGTCATATGGTGTGCACGAGTATGTCGGTAAATCCTACAGAATATATCTCGTATATTAGCCTATTTTATATTATTGGTATATAAGCTGTCGTGCCAAATTTTATCAAAAGCTTTTTTGACATATAAGAGGAATAATAGTATATACGAGAATGTGCTGTAGACCCACTAAAAGGTTATGAGGAATTGAGAACCTCCTTCTTTTTTGAAGTCGGTGAAAAAGTTGAATTGTCGCCCTTTCTGCAGAGGTATGTTATTTAACAATTGTTTATCAAAAACGCTTCCTGCATTGGGCTGGGCTGTTGTATCGGAGGGTTTTCATAACATTTTGGTTCATTTACCCACGACGCCATTCGCCACAATCAATCGGTGATACCTTAATTTCATTAATCAATAGGAAGACTAGTTTGAAGTTATGATAAAAATCGATATTATGATGATAATGATATTATATATCAGAATATACCCTTGAAATAAATAAAGCCAAGAAAATTTGAATGTTTTTTTTATTAATATGACTGTATAGTTCACAAAAACAATATACAAAAAAGTTCTAAAAATATACTATAGTTTCATTGTATTATTAATAAAAGATAATTAATTCAACATAATAAAGTAATAATCATTTTTTGTTCATTTTAAATGCATTATTCGATCCATTGTAATCATGATTCAATGGATTTTACACTGATAGAAATATAGATTGTAAAACTGGTCTTGACTTAGGAACAAAGATAGAAATGCTAAGTTGAGCATTACATGATGCATAAAAAATTATATTTATTTTTAAGACTATTAAGAACTATTACATCAAACATCATCTCAACTGTCCAAGATTCAACGCCTATTTATAAAACACTAAACTATAACATTATAGCACCATATTTTATAAAAACTTATCTCTATTTAGCACGAGATCCTATCCAGACTTGTATATTTTTAATATTTACAAATTCAACAATTATTTTATTACATATTTTAAAATCTCTACATACATGATGGATAAGATACAGTATTGAACTTTTGTAAATAAGCATTCCACAATAAACGTAATAATTATGTTAATTCTTTTATACAATGGCAGAGTTGTATAATTTAAAGATTAAATGGCAAAAAATCTCAAAATCTATGCAAACAGGTTTTTTTACATATAAAATCAAATACCATATGTGTAAACTTATAATTTCTTTTACCTGTTTTTCAGTTAAAAATGTCAACTATGTATTCAAAATGACAATGGCAGGAAACAAGTCAAACTTAGTGACTGGAATGTTTGCAAAATAATAGTTTCATTATTTCTTTTTTATAGATATCATTAAATTATTGAGGCAGTGAAAGAGTACTACAAAGAGCATTGAACTTTGATTAGCCTATATACAAAAGTATGGTGGGATTTAAAGTATATTATGTATCAATTCACACTTATATTGGTAATAAAAATCCGTCTTTTTCTTGACAGATTCCATTTCTTATATTTATAAATGTACCCAAGCTGTTGCATAGACAGGTACGATATGGTAATAATAATGGGCCCTTACTTGCCCTATACCAAATTAAGGAAAATAAATTAAAATATATTGATCTAAAACAATACACGTCTTCTTAAAAAAGAAGCGAAAATTAACTAGTAAGATACTATATAATAATGTTACATTAGTTGCATTTCATAGAATGGCTTTCATATCTTTAAAATTACAATAAAACATACAAAAAGAAGTATAACATATTTATAGCAATTACTAGCTTTTCAATTAATGAAATTACGTCTATCTGAATCGACAATATGACCTAAAAAAAAATTATGTTATCGTTGTATTTTGTTACCATTGTAAAATTAGGGATTAAAATAAATTTGTAACAATTAGTACATAAAACAAGAAAGACGCGTAGAACTTCTACAAAAATGAATTTGATATGACCAAATTTTGAGCATTTTTAACGTTAAACATAGCACTAAAAGTATAATAACTAAATTGAGTACAATGATGATTTCGAAAATAAATTTATCTAACTTTCAACTTAAAGTTATTGCGTTTTTAAAATCACATTAGGATTAATTTATCAGCTTTATCAATATTATTTTGATATACAAAAATGAATATACATTTATAAATTTAGAATAGGAGTAACATTGGTTACTGGCAGTTTGAATATTTATAATACAATTTAAACACTTCCGAAAATATTTCGGACTTACTCAGTTCTTGCTTTAGTTATCGTATATTGTCAAGGACAAATTATAAATGTAATAAAGGAGTTAGAAGACGTATAGACATTCTAATCCTATAAAATATTTAGGATAAAAATAATGTATATTCTTGCTCACTGTTCTATCTGTGCTATGTAATATATAGGAGTTTGTTTGAAATTGAGATAATATTCCTGACAAAATTATTATTCCTTAACTCTTGAAATCAAAATTAAAGTTTAACTTTCGAGAGCTGCAATCACATTTTTCTAACAATATCCAATGCTCTAAATGCATAAATTGTTGCTTAATATTACATTGCTTTATTATTATTTTTATGGGAGTACACACCCCCCCTTGTATAATGCATTAAACTTCAAAAGTCTTACAATGTGCTTGACACAATGCTTTTTTACATGGTACAGTAATATAATGCACCAATTAACACCATACTAAATAAACACCATTGTTTGTTTCTTCTATGTAGAATGTCCACATATCATATTCATGATGTGGATATGGCCAGGATAGTCTACTGTGACAAAGCATGAGAACTTTTCATTGTGGCAGAGTTTTCTGGCATTGACACCAGATAATTTGATGCATGCGAGAATTTCTTTTCTCTTCGATCCCTCTTTGTACCTGAAAAAAGAGGTGGGATATTGGTTTGAATTGTTTACTTGCACATCAGCAATGCTTTAGAAGCTAATGTATAGTGCTAAAAGAACTTAGTAGCTAGTGTAAAGTGATAAGAAGAAGCAAGTAAGCTACATAGGCTAAGTACCATACACATATATACAAAATATTTTAATCTAAGAGTCGGACTACATATTAATTGGCACATTAAATTCATTTGTGTGATGGATGGGTTGCATTCCACCACCATGCCCTTGTGGGATTCGTGGAATTTTATGCCACGTTCAAAAAACGTATGGCATCGCTTGTCGCCAGCGGTATTTCCGGACCGATACGACTTAGGGTCCTTCAAGAAGACAGCTTATTCCCATCTTAAAAGCTGGCGCATATGCAGGTCCCTTGATATTGCGAATGTCTTTGGGAAACGGTGATCGCTTACGTGAGTCGCTTGTTCGTTTGCTCCTTATCCATAAAAAAATCCTTATTGGAGAAAATCGAATCTGAGTAAACACTTCACAGGATCATAGGTGAGGGAGGGGCAAATTATGTTTGCAAATGTAGTTGTCTCATAATTACAATCACAGAATTCATGGTTGTTGTTGTGCTACACATTAATAACCTATTCTACTATGCTCCCCCCGCAACTATGTTTGCGCGGGTTTTTATTTTGGATCGTTTTTTCCTTTTGATAATTTTCCATGATAAAAAGATTGTCTCACTCTCCTTGCCAAAAAGTAATTACATAAATTATGTATATGATATAATTAGGATACAATGATGACCGCTCGGCGCAGTTGCTAAGATAATGGCTTCGGCGTCGCAGGTTGTGGGTTCGATTTCCACCCGGGATAAATATTTGTATCAACTACAGATAATTCTGAAGATCTGGTCGTTTGTCAGTGTAAAAAGATTAATAGTGTAAAAACGACTTTATAACAAGATATTTCTATTTTACATTAGAAGTGTTTAAAAAAAAAAACAATACAAGAAAACAACATCAAATGATTTTATCGGTACATATGTACACAATTTATATAAAAATTGCATATTAAGGACTCACGTTTTCCCTTTCCAGATGCATTTCCAGTATTCCAGTGCATTCAATAGACCACTCCCAAAGAAAAAGTTATTTTGTGATGAATCAGTAGTAAGGTTGCTCATGGCCGTTTGCAGATTCACCGTGTCTATTGGACTTGCTATGGGCGTTACGGCATTCCACCCATTTCTGTATCATTGAAATTTCACTATTAACAACTTATTACACTTATTTCTAAACAACTGCATTTAAATAATTGGTTTCACTTAACCTATTGAGTATGTTATACATTTGTAAGGAAAAATAATGTATACAATGAATTTGGCATACAAAGGTTAAAAGTACACAGTAATAAAGGTTAAAAGTACACGGTAATAAAATTAAATTGGTTTGCTGGTAGAGAACTCTTGTTATGGTTAAGCACGCCATTGCACATTTATATACGTCCATAATGTTTTTTTTTTTAATATTGATGTTCAAGAGTTTAAATAAATATATGAAACTAATCAATGCCACTGCATTATAAGTCTTTAAATTGAAAATAAAAAATGTTTCGAACTAACTTTTAATTTTGTAGATGCGTAAGTTGTGTATTATTTCAGTCGTGTTAATATTGTAAAAAATAAAAAGGTTACATAGTTTTTAGGAGATATATTGACGAAAAAAGTGGTGCCTCCTTGGCCCATGCTGCTCTTGTCTACTTTTAAGATGTTATATCTCTATTCGTAGTAATTACGTGAGCTTAGCTTTTACTTCAAAGTTGAACACAGTAATAAACAAATAAATAAACAAATATCAAGGGACATCTCACACACAGTCGTCTGATCCTAAACTAGACAAAGCCTGTGCTATTTTAACCAGACGACTGATATTTAAAATACATACTAATATAGATAGTTAACACCCAGACACAGAATAATTACTTCTGCTCATCGCACAAATATTTTGCTCTAAGTGGAAATCGAACCCACAGCTTTCGGCATTGCAGTCGGGAGCACTAACCGCTGCACCAACGCGCCAAGTAGTCAGTAGTCAACTTACAAATTAATGCTTGGCGGCAGTATAACAAGTAATACAATGGCACCACCCTTTGCGTGCCTGCAAAAGAGTTCTAGTAAAAATAGTTCAATATATATAGTTACAGTTCAATATATTGCTGCAGTTTTCTACCATTACGAAAATATTCACTAAACTTATCACGAACAGTAAAGTCAGTGATAACATTACCTTCTAGCGGTATATGACATAATTATAGGGTTTGCGTAGAACGCTGCAATTTATTTACGTGCTTTTAACTCGTATATAAAAAAAATAAACACCTTTACAGTATAAAGCAAAGTACCATTATAACGTTATAATGAAAAGCCATAAAGCGTTCACGAAGTCGCGCGTGTTGAATGCAATAACAATTAACAGTGTGTTTTATAGTAGGTAAATATTTATTAACGTTTAGCGTTTCTCGTCCGTATTCTTTAACGTGAAACTCGATCCATTTAACGTACTGCGTTATTTCAACACCAGAACTTGCCATAGTTTTTGTACTATTTTTTTTTATAGAACATGCCCATTGCTCTCCGTAAAGTTGTTAATCTAATATTTAATAGATAATATTATTCTTTGTTTAACATACTATTGTGTATAATACCATACTATATAATATACATATTACTTTATTTCAACACTAGAATGTATCATAGATTTACTAGACTTCTATCGCGGAGATTTTGAATTATTTTATATATTTTAATTAGCCGGGATAATTAGCCTACGGCACTGTTCATACTACAGACTGCGTAAAATCACACGAATCCGTTGCTCCGTACTGCGATATAGTGAGACAAACCAACTAACTCTTTAACCTTTATGCTATAATAAAGATTGCGCAATAACGTCTTGATAATCGTAAAGTATATCTTTACTATTCGCATTCGATAATAAACCGTGAACAACAGGGTTATTTCGGCCTGTTGTTATAATAATTATGTCGGCCTTCAGTGCATTAGACGTGCTCACAGTAACGCTGTATATATCAAATGTACGTGTGTTCACATTTAGATTCACAATCGCATATAAAAACCTCTTTCATGTTTTCGTAAAAGCTCTAAAAGTTTTAACAATTATAAGAACAATTTCAGTGGCACTGAAGGAATTGCAATTTAAGATTCTGTAACGTTCCATGGCCACTATTAGATTGTATATATGTACATATATGCATACTTTACATTTGTACAAGGCGCAAAGGAAATAAAGCAAAGTAATATTAGAAGGAAAAAAATCATATTACAGCATAACAATGACTTGATTTATAGTTGATAGAATAAAGAGAACAGTCAAGAAACAATTTAACAACAATTTCAACGTTTCCCTACAAATTTTATCAGTTACCACATATTCCTCTCGTAGATTCCGGGAAACTGTTACAAAAAAATATGTAGCCAACGTGAACATTTTTAGAACATGCCTTTCAATAAAATTGTTTACGTATGAAATTTTACTTGAATAGAAAGCTGTAAACAAAATTGTTAAAAATTTAGGCTACAATGAACTCTAGCAACATCAATTTTCCATTAATATAGCAATTTAATAACTACTTTATAAAACATTTAGAATATTAATTCAAATACCGTATCATTATGGAAATTGGTATCTAATTGTAATAATTATTCATAACAAACTTTGACCAATAGAATCTCTTGAGAGCATAGATTAAGATATCACCAAGATAAGTGTTTTAGAAAAAAGATTAAACATTGTTAGAAGAAATAGGATCTGAACCCATGCAGTTCAACACGCTTGTACTCTGTATTGTCAGGATCAGCGATGAGACGCAAGATTTCCTTATCTCGGCACAAAAAACATTTAATTTTACCATTACCTTTTCAATATAGGATATACAATAAATTTTAAATAAATAAAATAAATCTTTGTTACTGTAATGCATTATTTCATTATCATTATTTCACGAAACAACGGAACAACGAAATGATTTTTAGCATAGACATAGCTTTTTTTTCTTTTTTGATGGACAGTAACAGGTCTTTCTCTTTTTCATGCCCAAATAACTGATATATAAAAGATACATTACGCGAAATCGACGGAGAAACGAAAGACAGGAGAATATATTTATGAGCAAGGCCTATGCCCAAAATGCAGTTACAATAAAGATGAAATGGGCTTGTTACAATATTTTGCGCGAACCATAGGACGATGTTCAAATCGAAACTATTAACTATTCTATTTCAAGTCGCGCGTAAGCTCGACTTGCTATATACGTGTATATAAAACTCCGTGGAGTTTCGCTTTAATTTACAAACAGTGACGGGGCGAAATTAAACTGAAAGTGTACGTAACGATGAACATATGGATTTGACGGTTCGCCTATAAAGTTTAACTCCATTTTTTTTTCTCTTTTATGTTACTTGACAACCGTAAAATATATCAGGCGTACAGTTGCTTGCAATAACTTTGTACGTGTTTCACCATTTAAATAAAGAATTAATAAAATTAACTGTTTTTATTTTAAATGTATATTTCGAACGCTTCACAGCGTTACCGATTACAAGACGGTTTAAGGATGTTGGATGTCCCAGTGTTAATCACAGGCTACCGTTATTTAAAAAATGTTTGCTCCAATCTACGCAAATAGAGCTCCCTCCTATCAACACCTTCAGTCCGTCCCGTGACCATAGACACTATAAAGTATTTGTTTCTAATATTCGCATAAAAAGAACAATAATTATCATATTTCTTCAACGGCATATTTGCTTTGTAAAATTATGCAAATTTAATTAATTCTATGGGGTTTTACACGGATAATTGGATAACTATAAAAACAATATGTAGCCTTTAAAATATACTTGAATCCTATTTATTTAGTTTCAATTTAATGATGTTTAAGTTAATGATGTTTTCTCATCTTAAAAATTTACCTATTCATTATTAAATTAACTTTGTAATCACTATATAAATTTCATAATCAGTTGCTCTTTTAATGTCGGATTAAACTCTTTTTTTTTTATTTAGATTAAATTTTATATTATTTGTCATATTGTGCGTAATGCAAGTGGCTTTTATACTCATTTTATCGTAGTTCTCTTATTACAAAATCATACAACTCCATTTTAGTTTTGAGTTTGCATAAAACAATCTTTTCACACGTTTAAACGATGCAGTGTTGCGCTGCAGCTATACTACGACAATTGCAGAGAACCGGCTTGACCGACGAAAACCTCACTCTCACAAAATAGCATCGAAGTCAGGCATTCCGCTGCTACGTATGAATTGGTTGGTTACGAAAACCGTAGCCCTAATATCTCATGGTAAGTATAACTAAATCTTGAGAACGTACAACCCACCTATAAATTTTATTAGACCCTATTTTTCACTACCGTTAGAAAATTATTATGAAAATAATTTTTAAGGAAATTTTCGTTCAAATTCGTCGGCAGAAATAATTAACACAAGGAATAATGACTGAGATAGATCAATGTCAGTAGCCATCTGTATAGCATTGCTGTCCGCCGGAAAACAATTGTTGAGCGACTTTTGAACTACACACCAAAAAAAGATCCGTTTTCATAACCCTGGCCTATGTTTTATGTGAACGAAACACGCTTTTAAAATTTTAACACGCATCATAATGGGATCGACAACGTGTTCACGTATAAAAATACAAAATATTAGCTACAAATATAAATAACTTTTACAAATTAATTATTCTTCAGTAATCCAAATTTAAAATTAAGTAATCAAACATTTAATAGTTCCAATACGCTTGTTTAAAAAATATTGTTAATAACCGTAATAGTTAAACATAGTTAGTCGTGCGATTAAACCAATATATGCGCACACTATCCATTCGAAACATAGTGACAGCTGTTAAAGATATTAAATACAAAAGTTTAAAAATTAAATACACCGTAATAGTAAAACATAGTTAGTCGTGCGATTACACCAATATATGCGTACGCTATCCATTTGAAACATAGTGACGGCTGTAAAAGATATTAAATACAAAAGTTTAAAAATTAAATACAGCAGTTAAATACTTACCGACGCACGTGGTAACTCGCAGATGGTCAGCCGGCAGCGGTGGGCGCGTGGTGACCACCGCACATGGCTGCCCGCGACCCACGGAAACACAAATCTTCAGATGTTCGAAATATAAATTCAAAAGGAGAACGCGGATTCTCACTAGCCAGTTCTATTCGACACTTACGCGAGTCCGGTTTCGCGCGACTTAGCGATGTTTACTTGTGGCAAGGCAGGCGACCGGTGCTGTTCAGCTGCGCTCGCCTACGAGGCTTGGAGCCGACTGACTCGCTTTGGGCGGGCGGACCCCTCCGCCCTCCGCCCTCATCCACCACTACCTTCCGAATTCCAAGCGTTCTATCGCACACTCTAAGCGCCGTTTAAGTGTTTGCCGAAGCTCGCGCGAAGGGGACCCGCCGAGCTTTCTACTTTCCGTTTGTCGTCCCAAATAATTAGCATACCGTTGCTCTATATGTCTATTTTGACAAGTCACGAATGGATATATGAAACAAACATCAAACAGTCGCTCGAGAAACGGCATAACAGGAAGGGGAAAAAGAAAATTGGAGGAGGGAAAGATCGGAATAGATTATTTGGACGCTTCCCTCCGTCTGTATGAGAGATTTTAATTAAACGTATAATTTTTAACTGCTTTGCAATTGTAATGAGTTCCAACGGATCAGAATAAAGAAACCTTAACCGCGAACACCAAAGTTTGTCCAGTTCAGAACTTTCCGTATTAAATTTTGCGATCTGGATATTACAAGTTTGTTTTTTAAAGATAAAAGTTCTGGCACACAAATTTTATCTTTTTCGATTTGATATTATTTTATTAAAAAGATAATTTTTATTTATTCATTGTGTAAAAATATGTACAGAGGCGGTAATATACTAAAAGCATTATCTACGAGTAACCCTTTAGGTTGTACTGAGTAGATAGATTACCTAGGTGAACAAATAGAAAAATAAAACCACATTTGCAATATGTATGCAAACAAATGATTTCATAAAATAAAAGACATTTTGTCATATTAATATATTTCGAAATGTATCTTAAGCGTGTCACTATCATATTTTATGAATTAAAAAAATATATTTACATAGTTTTTCTATTATATATTTAATGAAATATTGAAAATTTTATAATACCCTTAATACCTTTTATAAACAACTCGTTAAATTCTTAAAATAAATATATCAATAAAATGTGAATAAATGTTTTTACATATTCCTTTTACACCATGTGGCATTTCAAAATTTAATGACAATTAAATTCTTCTAAATAAATCATCATTCCTGAATTGCTTTCTGAATTAGAATTTAGAATCCGCATTAGGCATACTATACAGAGGCAGTAACGAGGTCGGCTCGCAATCAAAGGCAAATGAAACGGAACATTCTAAATTATTCATACACACCTAGGCTTAGGAACAGAAAGCTTCGGTGGCCTGCGACAGACACATAAATTGACTGAAATTCAGTCAGAAGTTTGAAATATCAACATGTAACAAATAAAAAATGTTCTTAAACAATTTGCGTTCATATTATTGGCGCTACAAAACATTTATTATCATTCATAATTTTTAATTTCTAATACACGACTAACGTCCAATAAATTTATCAGTGAATTTGCCATTTGTATATTAACCACTAAATATAATGAACGCTAGAAGGAAAAGGAAAGCATAATTTTTACAGATTATTTCTGACATCAGATTGTAAGTCATAAGACATGGGATAAAAACCCTAGTTTTTAAGTTTTTTTTATTTATCTAAATTAACACGTGTCTTCAATTTTTTTTTCATAAAAGACTGAAAACATGTTTTTCTTGTTTTAGTTTTTAGGGTACTATTGTTAACATCTCAACCTCGGTACCGATATCGACCTACCCGCAGGTGAATGGTACAATACAATAATAATACAGAAATCGCGTTATGCCTTTCATCCTCATGGGGAATGACGCCATCTAACAAGATATATCCCTTAGGACTGTTATTTCTAGTTCTTTGATAGTTCACGCGTGGGCAGTTCACGATTACCTGTTCTTTGCCAACATCTATTTATATTATTTTTTACGATAGACTTATACAGTCTAATAATAACGCCGTAACACTCTCGAATCGCTTCTAGAGCATTTCAATAAAGAATATTGCAAAGATTTCGCGTGTTTCTTTCGTTCGAGATTATTCTCATTTTTGTTTTCTCTGTTGAATGCCTAATTTAGTAGCTGCTGCAATGTTCGGGTGTTCCTCGCAGGTTTTGGCAACATGTGCCAATAAAATGTAGATTTTTTTATTATGAAGCTATCAAAAAATCTTTTCTTCTGTAATACACTTTTCACACTATATTTTTTTGTTTTGGTTTTCTATTTATTACATTGTGTTCCTAAGAAAAGTTTTCGCCCGGTATGCGGTTTTAAAATTATGACTTATTAATTTTCACTGTACGCATTTTACAAATTTCAATTGAAACATCAACTTTTCCTGAAATAATTTTATCGTAATCAAGTGCACTGAAGCACCTTATTCAATATTAAAAGGTACCTATTTCGATATTAAAAGGTTCATAGATAGCGTTGTTTCCGCGATGAAAGATAATCCTCCGCACTTACCTGTAAAAAGAAAAGGACATAATATGTTTAATACAATTCTAACAAGAATAAAATTATATGCAACTTTTAATAATAATAATAATATAAGATTAATATCATGGAACATCTCACACATCTGATCCGAAACTAGGCAGAGCCTGTACTATGGTAACCAGACAACTGATATACAAACTTATATATTTTAAATACATACTTATACAGATAATTAACACCGAGATACAGAACAAATACATCTGCTCATCGCATAAATATTTTATCCCGCTTAGGGATTGAACCTACGAGCTTTGACTTTACGATCAGGAGTAATAACCACTACACCAAAGGGCCATCGTGAGTTTATGTAAAGAATAATCAAATTTAGATAAAATAATTTTCCGAGACAGTTTAAATCGAGCAAAAGTACGACATTTAAATGCGTAACAAACAAAAAACAGACGAGTCTGAAATATTTACGAAGACAGCTCCCACATTCTTTATAATTTCAATTCAACGTTTTCTGATTACTACGTCAATTATGAGTTAATTATAGTTAATTATGAGCGCACCTATTTTTAAGTTATGTATCAGGGCGGGATTATCTACTCTTTCAACTTGAGCATGACTGCCCTGCGGTTAGAGGAAACGACGTATTGCAAGCAAGCCGCTAAGCCCAAGGGTATTATCATTCAAATGGGGTAGAAGTACGCCACCGCAAGAGGCTAAAGGCCCTACATAATTAACTTAGTCTTGTTTCTCTCAGTCGGCATGTAAAATCTTGTAAAAGCCGATCGATAGCACTCACGTGAGTTTGAAGCCACGAATCATCTAGTTGGTGACCTCAAAATAATTCTGAAGTCAACAAATCAACCTCAAGATAACTCTATAAGTCTATCCAATTTTTACATTATCATCAAATCACTGTTTATTCTAAGGAAGTTACAGAGTCCGCTTGAAGTGTTGCCACTGCACTGCCAATTACTCAACCGCCGAGCAATATAATGCAAGCAATAATGTGCAATGTTGCCAGTGTCCTTACTGGGACTAGGGATAAAACATCTTAAATAGAGTGACGAGCGCAGCACAGGGTTTAAAAAACGCTTGCGTCGCGAGACGACCGACAGAAGTGATAACTTACTTGACTATTAAATATCGAAGTTGTTTAATAATTTTATATTCTACAATAACTTTCCAACAGCGGCGATAGTTTTAGGTTATATGCTTACTATCAACCTGTCAAACTGTCAACTGAAGCCAGACAGACTGGCGCCGTCACGCGTTACGTAACGAAGCGGTTTACCCTCCCATAAAAAGTTATCAGTTCAATAGCCACCTCGCTTATCTTCACTCTGTTGGTGTACGGCATGACGGCCACAGGTAAGAATTTGTGAGCCACCAGCAGGGCTATCGTGGCGATGGCTCGAACGCCATGGATGCAGGAAATTTCGTCGGACGTCGCCGGTGCCACCAGCTTACTGACTGTACGGTATAGCGAGAATGCACTGACCAGGTTTTCAGCTGCGAACAAGAACAAAGAATTAATAAATGAAACAATTCTTCGACATTTCGAATCCTTTACAGTATTCATGGTAGTCATTCATTTCTATGTTCACCCTCGGGAGAAAACTAAATTATAATCAAATCATCGTTCGCGGTGGTAGAGCCCCGCAGCTGTTCCCGCTGCTGAATGGGCCGGCTCGAACCGGATCAGTAAGTACCACGACCTCACAGAAAATTGGCATAAAGTGGAAGTGTTTTTGCTTCCGCGTTTCGTCCAGTGAGTGAGGTGGCCTTCCTCCCTCTTTCACTTCCTTACCTACTTCTGCATCCATCCCCTTCGTTCCTCCCTCCACCTCTCCTTCTCCCCTCTCTCTTCTATCATCCTCTCATCCCTCTTCTATCCTCCTCCCTCCCTCTCCCTCTTACTCCCTCTTTCAATAATTCTCCCCTTTAAAGGCTAGCAACGCATTTGCAAGTTTTGTAATGTTGCCATCACTTACCATCAGGTGAGCCGCTCGCTCGTTTGTCAGCCTACTACATAAACAATAAATAATAATAAAGTATTTTTAAACACAAGAAATTACTATGAGAATTATTTCTTTACATCCTCCGACATATCGGCGGCAGAAAGCGGAAATGTCGTATCTCGAAAATCTTCAAAGTCAATGGAGTACTAACTTTAGGATATTCCAGTTAATTGTGTCTAATAAGGTTTAAAAAGAAAGATTCTATATATACATAAGAATATATTCGTTCCAAATTTCAACTTATTTATGAGTTATGAAGTTTTGAAATAGTTTTTTTGGTTGTAGTATAAATTTAGATTTTTCGAGATACGACAAAAATTTCTACCGTCGATGTTTTCAAGTTTAAGTACAACAAAACGATTTCTATTAGTAACATCTCCAGAACTGTTTACATTATGTACGCACCGAGCTGAGAATTTTCAACGAAACATTGTCTTGTACAATTCCTTTTTCTTTTCTTTTACGCGCGCACCTAAACACGCACAAAGATAACAAGCGTTGGATTATAAGACGGATCAACCGCATCAACATAATGGATGGCGAATTAAAATATTCATCTTTTGTCCGTAGCCGCGCCGCACGCAGATTGGCTTTTGTTATTCCATTATATAGAATTCGAAAGAATTCGATCCCCGGGTGCCGGATGAGAGGGGCTCATAAATAAACAAGAAAGAATAAAATCAAGAAATAAGTCACGCTTAAATTTGACGTGGCGCTGAAGTGTCGTCGGGATCAATTTGCATAACAAATTACGGCGTCCGTTGATTTAGAAAAGAAATCGCGTTCGAAACTTAGCCGGCGTCGTGGAATTTTGTTTATGAAAACATAAACTTCGTAATACAAAAGGCGGGTGAAAACAAATTATGAGAGATTTCTTTATCCGTCATTCAAAGTTCGACGGGCTGTTGGGTAATTAGGAATAGGATTTGAAGAAATAAGCGGTTTGATTCGATGAATATCGTCATTGAAAACGTTCGTTTAAATGCTGAAAACTTCAATTTCTAGTTGATTATGCGTTATATGCGGATATTTGATAAAAATATTTTCACCGTTTCAATAAATTTTCGGGTTCTAAGTATAAACGAACGAGGGACACCAACTAATTTGACC
>DWHQ01000258.1:0-15547 GCA_018247955.1 Eurytides marcellus marcellus | reverse complement strand
TTTGATTACACGCGCTCTTGCGGGCGGAGATATATTTCTCTTTAAAAAACGCTACCCTCATTGTAAGATAGAAATATCTTGTGTTACAGTGGCTTTTTACATACGTAAATTACACACGGACAAACGCCCAGATCCTGGTCAATTCTGTAGTTCTTAAAAATTTGTCCCGGGTGGGAATCGAACCCACGACCTGTCACGTCGAAGCCAATACCTTACCAACTGCGCCAAACGGGTCATCATAAATATATAATATTTAGACAAGTCGTGATTATACTTTTTAGTGCGAAAACTATTGGAGATTCTCTTACTATACTAGATTACAAGTGAAATATATCTTTCGAGTGACCTCTGTTTAAGATTTTATTACTGTCATCAGAATGAAGAATGGCATATATTTATTAAATGGTAGGACAGAACCGTCGTATTGCTTATTTATCATTGTCGTTATATAGGAGTATATATATCTTTCCACCTATTCCACTCTGTACCGCCTAAATGTTGACTAGCAGAGAATACCATTGACATTTAATGCGACTTTGTAAACAAATAAATAGACATTATATATACATGTTTTCAATATCCTCATGTATCGCTGTTTCTACTTCACCACATTATACGATATTGAAGATATCCGGCTAGCGGTAACTCGAAACCTTATCGTGCAATCTCATTAATCCTATCGTCCGAAATGAAGAATTAGCCATAATTAACTGCCCGCGGAATGGCCAATTATTACGATACGTAGATGGGAGCTGATAGCGCCGTGGGTATCAATGTCCGCCCAAACGCAAACGTGGTTTAAAACGGCTCGCGTGAAATTTCGGTGAGAGCGAAAAACGAGTTTGGCGTCTTTGATGTCAAGCCACGCGTGGACTGCTGCGTCTATAATTATTTCTTTCATCTTTAAGGTGTTTCTTAATGGTAGGATCTAGAGTAGGTTCTCAACGAGGTACCGCCCTCTAGTGAACGCTGGAGCATTTCGTAACGATTAGAGAGAGAGAGGGAGAGAAATCATTTTTAATTTGAGATTATTAATAGATGATAAACATAAAATTGGTGTAATTAACTATTATCTAAAAGAGAGCGTTGAAGGAGGATAAAGCTAACCTATATCTAGAGGAACAAAAAAGTCGTGACGACAAAACGAAAAAGTGATGAATTCTACAAAACATTTAGAGATCGACGTTAAGCTGAATACGATAAGTGTTTCTAAGCGATTTTCAACTATATTTGCAGTATTTCCATTGGCTTAAAAGGTCACTATCGATGTAACTTGTACTACCTATGAAACAATCGGATAGATAGTTAGTTTAATAGCTAAGTACGGGTTGGAGAGACCTTGAGACGTTTATAACCCAATACAATTCATAACAAAACTGGAAATGCCTCCATAGCATCAATATTTTCATAACGAACAATTTCAAACACCGATTCTAACGCGTATTCGAGATCTTAAGATGTTTCTATCCAAATAAAATTCAACTAATCTAACAATTCATAATAAAACTGGAAATGCCTTCACAACATCAATATTTTCATAACGAAGAATTTCAAAAGCCGAATCTAATGCGTATTCTTCGTAAAGCGATAAATCGGTACATTCGCAACTTCGGCTATGTAGTTACGTGTGATTGTTTAAGTCTCTATTGTGAGCCTGTCTGGAAATTCCGCGGCGTCTCAGTCGTGTTAGCATTGACTCATAAACTGGAGCCGCTGCCAATTTTTCGATTGTTCAACGTATCGTTGTTGTCGTATAGTCTCTTTGTTGAACCAGCGAAACTTACCAAGAAACAAAGTCATAATAAATAGATCGTATAACATTCTTTATGTTTATGCGAGAATAAAGCTAAAACTATCAAGTTTAAAAATTTGAGGGGAAATAGTCTTACTCAATGTAGAATTGTTACAGGATATCGGCCAACTAAGACCATTTCGCTTAATTAGACCTGATCAGAGAATAACCGGTAAGAAATAGTTGTCTTGATAGGTTGTAGTGATAGGATTTCCAGAGTCTGTATTGGCATAAGGCACTGCTGTATACGCAAAAGACTAATGTGTAAGCACTACTCTATTTCTGTTTGAATACAGAGATCGACATAGAGTTCTTATTCTCTGAGTGACAAGCGCATCGCAGAGACAAACGGCGGCTGTATGCTGTGCTGTTATTGGTACGCATGTATGCCTACAATCAGGTGGTCACAACGTCTATTTTATCTCTTGAAAGCCGTAATCGAGAATAGACGTGTGCGAAATAACCCAGGAATCTGAGAGCGCTGAGCAAGAGATACATACTATTGTATCTTTTTTATATTTCCGAGTGCGCCGATCATTCTCGATAGCCAATGCTAAGTTGAATAACAAAAAGATAAGATCCGGCGCCAAAATCGTATTAGTTCGTAACGAAATGGGCGCTTTTGAGCAATTAAAAACGCTACACGTTCACTAGCCACGTATACTTGTAACAAAGAATCGCTATCTATCGGAGCCATCGGATTCAAAATTCTAGTTTGTTTGTGCAATAGATTAAACTGATGTTAGAGGCTCTCACGGGAGTCGTAATTACAATAGCGGTAAAGATGGCTAATGATTCAATGAATTCGAATTAAAAGCCATTTACTCAGTCCGCTGTTCCAGTCACTAGCTACGGTTGGGCTTTGAATCAAACATAATCCGGACGTAGCGGTACCATTAAGGCGTTACAACCAAAACGCAACGAAACTCAAGAGCTTGATGTGAGTTTTTGTCGAACTTAGTCACCCATGATTCATTTCCAACTCACGAATGAAAACAATCACGATTTTCCCGCGACCGCGGTTGCGTTTTAAAACGGAAATTCGAAAGTTGCCCGGTCCTTTGGACTGGATTGGATTTATTAAACAATTATCGATTGTCACGATGAAAGGAGGGAAATAATGGCGAAGCGGATACCGGCATTGTTAGAGACATTGACGATTGTCCGCCTCTAATCGAGTTCGATTTGTTTGCTCCGATTCCATTCAACCCCTTCAGGCGTCTTGTTTGTTTCTTTTGTTAACATTTTTGAAGTCCAAATAGCGAAATAAATTAATTTTCTCATTAATATTTTTAATATTACAATCTTGCCATCGTATTTTCGTTTTCAGATTAATTGTCAATTTATCGTAAGTTTTCTTTTAAAAACTATTGCATAAATAATGTTACCCGCCGACCGATGCTAGTAATGTCATATTTATTCAATTCTTAAAGGGCTTTAAGATATTCATCAGATACTCAATTCAAATTACAAACTTCATTCCCTGCTTAAAATCGAACTTAGTGGTACAATTTTGCCAAAACACTTATGATTGTTTTTGATTTGAGATACTTCTTACATTATTTTCACGTTCGCCCCAAAGCATTATAGTATCAATGTCGCGGCGATTCTTATCCGAGTTTTCGTACTTTCTAACCGCATTGTGTCTTCCTTTCTCACATTAAACTCCATTGAGGGCGCGCTTAGTCCAACCGTCGCTTCGGTAGGTAATTATAAAAAGATTTCCGCTAATATTTTTACTTATTACCGAAATGCTTTTCCGTTTTATATCTAACGATACGAGATTATTCGTAACGTAACAATTCACACAGTCCGCGTCGCTCGGCCGATTTCGCCGTATAAAATTGAATGGCGCGCGGCATTCACGATTTTTAAATTCTTAATGATACCGCCTAATTATTGTTTGAGCTTTCGTACGGTGCCCGTCTAACTTTCTAGTTGTAAACACCGAGCCACCCGACCTGAAATCGTGCGCACAACATTCGGATGCCCAATGACGCACTCTCGCCTGAAGCCAACCATGAAATATTCTAAGAAGGCGGCGTAAACCGCCTCTTGCCCTTGATTTTATGGTTTATAGCTCCTCTACATACAGCGGGCATACTAGTTTTGATACGCACAATGTATTATTGTCTTGGAATCGCTTTATAACTATATGATTTTCATCAAATTAGTTGAATACATAAAATTTAATTACCACATTCTAAGTTAAAAAATTCTGGCACCTCGAAAAAACGTTCTGTATAAATCATTATTCCATAAAAGGAGATTAAAGTTTCTTTTAGGTAAAGGAACTATTTCTCTTAACTATCCTTTTGACAGACTCGATGATTCATTTTTCCGACTTACAATGCTTCTATCAACGGAGCTTCCGTAAGCGCATTTCGCCGTTGCACAACTTGATCTATTTATAGAACGGGCGCTGCCAAGGTGATTGCGTTTATTAGAACCTAATTCGTGACGGCCGCCGCTGAGTCATAGACAACGCGACGCGATCAATCACGCTCAATTGAGTCTATGGCGCGGATAGTTGCGTAATCCACGGATGACGGCTCCTCGGCGTCCTACGGGTTTCGGGACGCGTGGACGCGTGGGCGGCCGAGCGTCTGGGCTGGTGGGAACGAAGACTAATCGCCAGTTACGGCCAGGCCGTCTGGTCATCTTAATGACAGCTTTCGCTGTGACAGGACCTATAGATAGATTGTTTGTATTAACATTGTCTGTGAAACGAATTACAAGGGTCATGATTGACAATGAAGCTAATAACACATGGACATTGTAAATGTCAATAGCTTTTGATTTCATTTAATAACATAACCGAACCTGATGTAATCTCATAATAATGTTTGGCATAAAAATGTTTTACTACATTGACCAAGTTCTTTGAACTATAAGCTTGAACGATGGTCTCACAGGAGAGTTCGTTTGTCACTTTATGTTTAACATCTGGAAGTGACCAATTTACTTGAGGAAGGTCTTAAGCTCATTCAACAACTGGTTCTTCATCTTACACTAACACACACTAACACCCGGAACGAATGGGAATCAGTGATTTTCGCTGAAGGGTAATCTGAAGGCAATTACATCCACCCACTGCGCTACAACGTCAACAATCAGACAAACGAATTGCCGAGATAACGCGCTAATTATCAGCGATCGAGGCTATTAATCCGCCAATCGGGGATTTCATCGAGAAACTCGGAGTAAATGCGTAAACGAGTATGTGCCGTATGATACGGTAAGGCCGGTCGCATGGTGCTCAATAGCAGTTCTCAAAAGCTAATATTTCTTTTTCTTACCTGATGGTGGAAAGTGTTGTAGCTGCGAAATGCACGTCTAGGTAAATTTAACTTAAATCGATATAGTACATAAGGATCTTTTCGAAACAGTGGCAGGGGTTTTCGCAAATATTAAAATCACCAACATAAAAAAGGCTTCAACTCGTACTCGTACGATTATTTTGACTTTCAATTTGGCGAGGTGATCTTAGCTGTAACCGAATATCTTCAAGGAGCTGCATGGAAGGTTCACAACAGCTATTGTACTTTTTTAAAGGACTTGAAAATATGAAATCCCATACAATATAGCAGCGACACCTTTCATAAAGAACGTGTACGTTCCTAAAGATAGTTGAAATCAAAACGAATTTCCTTTGGCGCTGTATTTTAATTTCGGCTCAAGGCGACCGCCGCTCGTTTGTCGCCGGCCTTAGGCCCGGAGTAAACGTACGAAGTCGGAGACGATTTTATCTGACCAGAGGGGCGTCGCGTCACGCGTGCCCGCCTCGGCCGACGCGTGCGGCTCTTTTACTTTCCACCATTATTTTCCGATGCCGGTATATTTGGTTCCCTTTGATAGCGTCAATGGCCTTAACAAACACATCGTTTACTATGACCGGCGATCTCGAGTTACTATAAAATCACTGGCGTATAGACTCGTGTGTTTTAGTGAACGAAAAGCAATAACTAAGTTGGATGCCTATTTACTTTTAACACCGTCTGGTGAACGAAAAACAATAATTGAGTTTGACACCTATTTACTTTTAACACCGTCAACGATGTCAAAGACCCTATCGTTATCTTGAATATACTTCGTTGTCGATTACTGACGCTATATTACAAATCTTCAATCACGACTTCCTCGTCGAAAAATCCTTGCGACCAATATCTAATTGACGCCAAGCGAACGCGGGGGGCGCGACGATCGGCATTAATTAACGGCCGCCGCGAAATAATGAGACGGGCACAAAGAAATCGCAAGACGCAATTAAAAATGCAGCGCGCATTCAAAGAGGGCGCATCGGCGATCCCTCCCGACAATGGGGCTGGGAGGATCGTTAGCGAGCGGGCAGACGTCGTCGAGTGCGCCATCGGCCGGTCAGCGGAACAATCGGGCATCCGTTTCCAATGATGATCACGCCGATAGGGCGGCTGAATGGCGCAGGAAGCGAGCACAAAGCGCGCGCACGTCACCGCGCAAAAAACAAACGCCATGGGAACCGGCAATTAGATAAAACCGAATGGGAACCGCGGTCAGGTGGGCGGGATCGATGCTTCCGCGATTGGAATCTCTCTGCTCTGTGCCCGCTCACTCTCTTCCTCTCTCTTTCCCTATTCGAGCAGTGCTCATTGATGGTGTTGCCAAAACTGATAGCTAGATGTTACACGACTCTTATACTTTTGCTAATAATGACACAATATATTAGCTATATTATAAATTTATTAATAAATTTACGGTAATAATATTACGAATGTAATCACTGATCAACGTCTTTTTGTTACAGAGAGCTACCCTGGCGGAGAAGGAAGTCACGACGCTCAAGGAGCAGCTCGCCACCACCAGTCCCACGCCCCTCCAAGCCACGGTACCGCCGAAGACCAATGGCTCTCATATAGAGGCCACCAGGGACCAGGCAACAGAGACCAGGATACCCGAGAGACTGAGCCCCGACATCAAAGAGGAGAAACGGCGGTCGCCGGAGATTGATGAGGATATAGAGCACAAGATAGAGATGGCTGCTACAGGACGAAGCAACAGCAACTCCACGAGGAGCAGCCCGGTCGTGAACCAGGGCAGCAACCTGGAGATGGAGCTCGCGGCCAAAGAAAAAGAGGTAATAGAACATTTCACTCATTCTAACAATATATATTCTAACAATATATCAATATCAGACAGTAAATATATGGTCGGAATTAAAGAGATTCCTATTTTTTATTCTTCGTAGCACCTGAAACATTTCTTTTTTGTTGTTTTTCTGACCTCCCGCAGTAAGTAATCAGTCTTGCTTTAAATCTTTCATTTAATTCAGAAGGCACGCAAACAAAGTCACGGTTTATTTCCAATTTAAACACACAATTATAGGCGATTGTTGTAGAATGACTAGTCTATTTGCTCTCAGCTTAATAAACTTTGGTTCATAAGCTCAACAGAAAGAGCAATCATCGCCACTATTTACTCACTGAGGGTTAATATTATCCTGACGAGAGCTTGCGTTATCGCGACAGATCCATCCACCCGTCCGCCCCACATAGTCGCAACTGAGGTCACCCGGTTAACTGGCCGGGGAATTACAGTTAAAGGATGCAATAGCCTTGCGGTTAACTGGCGCGAGCCATCTCGTATCGAATGTAACGTACGATCAATAAATCAATTACATGCGCGGGGGCATCGCTGAATTGGATTTGACAGTTGGCTAGGTCTAGGGACGCGACCGCTGCCGACCCGCCATTGTTTATCATGTTTTGTATTTACATTCACCTTTGCTTCGCTCATGTCTTTCTGCCTGCAACGTTTTAAGTTAGTTTATGTCAAATAAAAGGCATCTATCTACATTTATTGATTATGGGCACTCAATTAGTTTCAGTACAAATTGCATTCAAATTTCCGAATTGGTCTAGCAGTTTCAGTAAGAACCCATTAGAAAACTTTCTAAAAGATACAAGAGAAGAGGAAAGTTTTCTAATTCTTCTTCCTTCTTTTCTTGTTCTTAAAATATATGATACAATTGTACACTGTGGTACAAGATCTTGATGGTTGAAAACATCGGTTATTTCTGACACTTTTCTTTTTTATTTTCCAGAATTGTCATATGGAGCGACAATTCTACATGTATGTTCTCATTGCTCTCGTGTCGGTTTTCCCTTTTGTCTTGTCCAAATAGGTGTTCTCGCATCGATATCGATATCGTACGGGAGAATATCGACAGTATGTCGTCAGCTGATTGGCCCGGCGCATCACTAGCGAAGGGAAACAGGATACGTTCAATGGAATGATTGATCGGCACCGAACGGACGGTAATCCTTGCACTAAATAAATATCACTGTTTACGATCCCCGACGCTTAGACGCAACACGAAAATACATATTTCACTCGTCCAAATGATCTACGTATACACTCCCGTAGTTTTACCTCGCGACTTTAATACCGTTTGATCGCCGAGTTTTTAAACCGCTTCCTTGTCTCTGTTTATTCGTTGGATACGAATTTTCTAGAAGCAAAAAAAAAAACAGATTATCTACAAGCATCTCGATTATTTAGAGATCGATACAAGTAGAAATAGTTTATATATTTAACGTCTCCGATTCAAAACATTATGGTATCGAAGTCACTTCAATTTTGTCAGTGAATTAACAAGATTCTTTTGAATGAAAAGACTCGAGGGCTTTTTTATATAATGCACACTCAGCGTGAAGCTAAACTTAATGTCTTATGTAGTAACAATCAGGTTTTTGATTTTCTAATATACATTTTAAATTTTATATATATTTTCGAAAAATACCATACCAGTCCTCGAGCTTCTCGAACCCATGACTCCCCTAAATTCGGGCCTGTCATGACCTCTAACGGTTCTAAATCGATATTGATCGGTGCAGCGATCGATCAATCTACATCATCGATCCGGTCAATTGGGCGACAGCTCCGGAAATCGTCATGATGCAGCACATAGCCAATTGAGCTGGTTATTCGCCTCGTGGACCGAAATATTTACGCCCACCCTGGCATCCTATGTGATCTCATAGCGATGGATTGCCCGCTATTACACTCATTGCCCGATGCTCGGATTGTCGCCGGCCAATTTTTCCTGCCAATGGATCGCGTTGGATGCTGGTGGAAGTTTCTAGATTTTTTTCCACGTCACTAACTTGCCATAACTAAACCGAAGTTATGCAACTGATAGTAGTTCTCCATGTTGCATAGTCTTCAGATGTTTATGATTATGATGATTCGTTATACAAGTATACTTCCGGAATAATACATGAATTATCAATTTCATTTGTATCATTATAACATAGTTAAAAGTATGTGGTGTGTTATGAATAGCAGTCAATATCATACTGGGCATTTTGGCGAAAGCTGTAATATGAAAAAATGGATCGAACGATTGCCCCCGACGAAACGGGAGCCTCTTCCTCCGGCCTCCGCCGAAGCTTTGAAGCGGACGCACCGGCAAAAAGGAAAACAAGCGTCTAGCTATCCGAAAATCCGATGAAAAGCGGCATCTATAACAAAACCGGGTACCTTCCAATTCACTAGTACACCGCGTAACTCTTCAAATTTGGCGTTTCAATGCGCTAATGGGCACCGCATGAATGGATGCATTTGCGAGAACACTCCCGAGCCTGAAAAGTAATTCATCTTTGGAATATATCCGCATGCAAAGGCCTGATGAGAGCGCCACTTGAATGAGGATCGGTCTTTTTCCCGTTTTATTTCGTTTGCCCTTTGTGAAATAGTTTTTATTATGACGTCGCGGTCTCGGCGAGGCGGCTCGCTGCGTTTCGCCATTCAGCCTCCTTTATTTAGGAGCGTTTTCGGATGCTGCACGTTCCTGTAATCACGGACATTAGCGCAACGGATTCCCGTAACGTCTATCTGCTGCTGCGCGTTATATCCATATAGATCCTCCTTTCTTCGGGAATTCGAAGCTTTGTGTCCCAAATCTCCGTCTAACTCATTGCCATGGATGCTTCTAAACTTCGTAGAATTGAATTAATCACGATAAACTTCGTAAAACCATTTTGATCAACGATGATAAAATCGTATTCATTGTATTATTAACTTTAATAGCAATCACCGTAGAAGTTAGCTCAAAACATAGATGGATTTAGCATTATACACGAACTAACACAAAAGAAAAAGTTCTTTTTCCCAAACGTTTTCTTGTAAATAAATATATTTCACCTACATTGCCCGTTTGGTTAATAGCAGTTATATGATCCGTTATTATTATTCACAGAAGAAGAGTTGTTAGATTTTATATATTGTGAAAAGTGGAGTTGGGAACGGACGGATTTATTTCGAATTTGTATCGTGCGCGAAAGCTTTGAAAGGATCTCCTTAGTTCTTCAGGCCGGGCTTAGCCATTTTAATATCGCGATGCTCGGAGCGAATTCAATGGGTGCTGGGTAAAATCGGTATCCGTGAGTAGTGTTCGAGGTCCGTGAACGATTATTGCTACGCGAATGCTTAAATAACATTAACGGAATACTCTTTGAATTGCTTTTACCAGTGAATTTTATTTCAATTTTACATGCAGATTCAAAGGAGTATTAAAATTAATAAACCATAACGATATAACTATGATTGAGATCGATTGCTCGCTTCCTTTCATTTTTAATGAAAATCCTATTTACTATAACGTTAATGGTTAAATCTATAGAAGCGGACATTTACTGAGCCTGCCTAAGATTGTGTTTGTAAGTTTTCTACTGACAAGCTATAGTGAAAGCAGTACTATTTTAAAGGACAAGGTTTCTGGCATACTTAATAGGTGTAGAGATATGTATATCTATAAGCAAATAAATAACAAATGTTACATAAACCCGAGGAGTTTTTAATAGGTCTTTTTTTAAATACTTAGTGGTACTGTGCAGTAATTGGAAAGTTTACTTATCACCAGGAGTAAGAATTAAACGTCTCTACACTTTATTTTTAAATATCTTAATTACATTGTTAGCATCTTTATTCTAATTAATTTGTATGCTTTAAATACCTTACTGTATTAGAACTACTGAGATAAGGCCCTTTCATAATGTAACTTAAACATCATGAGTACTTCAGCTTGTTGGCTACTTTTTGCCCGACTACAACAAAACCAAGGAACAGTAATGAGTTTGATAGTTAACACTATTTGAAAACGACTGAACCGATTTTAACGAAAGAGATATCAATGTTGATATATAACGTAAGCCTATTAAGAGTTATAACCGATAATCGCTTTTAAATTTTCTAGTCATATATCAGTATGAACACGATTTCTACTATTAACATGTTTCCTAACCGCAAGACCTGCGAGATTGAATTCTCCGTAGTCGAAAATAAATAAGAACGGACACTTGAAATCTAAACGGGAGAGATCCCAGGGCGATATGCGTCGCGTAGCCAACGGAACGATCTGTAAAAATATAATGACGATAGGGAAACATCTTAAGCGAGCATTCTCTTACTCCGCACCGACACTAATTCCGTTTAATTTTCGACGACAACCCATCAAAGCGATCGCGGCGCACCGGTTACGCTTCGGATGCCTTGGAGACATTCCAAAACATGTAACTCGTCACCCGGCGATCCTCGCGTCGGATCAATAATTGCCCTCGCTTCTTACACGCAATGCTTTATAGAATTATCAGTTTCCTCCGAGACATCGCTATCAATGTAAGATAGAGTCAGTATCGATACTAAGTTAATTTCAAATCAAATCAAATGGAAATATATTTATTCAAATTGGCCTTTACAAGCACTTGTGAATCGTCATTGTTACGTCTCAGTTCGTGAGGAAGAGCCGGCAAGAAACTCAACAGTTTCTCTTTTTAACCGTTACACTATGACTTAATACAATCATAGCTATCAATCCGCTAAATTCTACAATTAGCTAAATTCCACGCACATTGGTCCACTAGCTGCTCTTGAATAGTAAAATTAGATTCTTTTCGGATAATACTAACTATACCACTTCGGTAAAATCTTGAATTGTATCTCTTTTACGCACTAGATCGCAACTTTTCTAACCTTTATAATCGTAGCCAGAGACACCCTGAATTTTTGCTTCCGCAAGAATTCTTTTCGCGGTTCTCGCTCCGTTTTAATTAAGTTGCCATGGAAGGGTTGAAACGTTATTTCTTTTTGACGACAGCCGATAAGCGATTTGTCCCGTAACAACTTTCCTGATTACGACCTCCCCGAATCGGTTTTTGATTCGCGCTCTCCCGTTTAAACTTTTTCTTTGACGCGATCCCGTCAAAGGACAAAAGTGAAGTGGGAGGAAGGAAATTTGGCGGATCAATGTCGTATTGGGACGCTGAATGGTTTTTTCAAACCGTCAACTGAGAGACTCCAGATTACAAACAACTCATAAAGTCATGATTCGGGGATCTCTAACGGAGACAGACTCTTTTAACTGTATTTAGCAGGATTTGTACAGAACCCTATAGAGTCGTGTTTATTCAGAGCGTGAACACACCACTCTTGTTTATCAAAACTAAGTTATGATTACGTGAAGTAATTTTAAACGAAAACTTTCTGGTGGAACTGTGTACAGACGCGGCGCGTAGTCGCGCGTTTGATGATTAATCCTTTCGCCTCGTTTGTATATCAGTTCGGGAATAAAACAAACACAAGTCAAACGTGTCCAGTCGTTATTGTAACAGGAGCGGCCATTTAATTATCAGGCGCAATAATAGCCGTCCATAAATCATAATACACCTTTCTTTTCGCCCATAAAAGTACCTTTCATCTCGCATAGATGGCGCTGCACTAAATCCCCCCAACTGTAAATTCTTAATGTCACTGCGGCGCGGGACATGAAAGAGTGATGTCGCTATTTTTATATGCGGCAAAAGGAAAACACTCGAAATTAGTTTATGACGACTGGCTGTCGTTCGATTTATTTTAATTCGGCTATTTTCGTTCGGCGCACGCGCTCCTCTTATTATGTTGGTCGCCGAGGAACAGCGGGAGCGTCGAAGATGAGAGATATCTCGGGGACCGGATGATTAACGATAAACACGTGGCGAATACTAATACACCGCGCCTAAAATATATACTTTATTGATATCGTGTCTACGTTGAAACAGATTGTCTTACTGAAATACGGGGTTGCGTCAATCACAACCGGAAAACCGTCGCATAGGCGATCGGATACAAGCGTTTTCTCCCTTTAACGCATCGCCGATGTTTACGTTCGGCCACGCAGCGACGTCAAACAAGACGACTCCGCCTAATCGCAGTCAATCAAAGAGAAAGCAAATTCGAAACGTCGACAAGAGAAGCAATCAGATGCCCCATCAAACGCAACCTATCATCTCAACTGAAATCGGCCCGCACGATAATTTAATAACAAAAAACGCACCGTAGACGACGGCGGCTGATTGTGGGCTCTATTCCCTAGGCGATAGGGCGGCGGCCGGGCGTGTAGCGGCGGGTAATTACGGCCGAAACACGCGAGCCGACATGAAAGCAAATGTCAAACTCACATATTTATTTCCAAGTATTGAATGCCGGGGCCGCCGTCCCGTTTCTCGGAAGATGCCGCGTAAACATCATCGTGTCGATGATGAAAGCGACGCGACTCTTTGTACTCGATGCTGATTAGTCTAATTTCGTTGGCGGCCCCAGAGAGCGTAATTCGACGGGTGCCGTGACAAAGCCTGCCGTGACGTGACTCCACGATCTCCTGTCGATAATAGACGTAGGGACGATAGTTATCCGTATTAACCGTGTTCGATTATCTATAGTATGTCAATTGACCTGTTATCTTTAGTTTAAAGTGAAGTTATAACAAACCAACCATGGCATCTAATAAATGACCGTCAATTTAATGTACGTTATTGATTATCTATCTAGGATAGAACACGAGTGAATCTAATGCAATATCTCACTCAACGTTAAGCAGTCGATGGTTCTATTGCGATAACAATCACTCAGCCGCTACGACCGCGCAGTGCATTCGCTGCAAGACAGCCGAGCCTCTTTAACAACCTCATAATTAACTAAACGCACCCGGTGCTGCCGGCCGGGTTTATTTATACACCCGCCGCGTCGATATTCCGCAGCGGGCCCGATAGATTCATAGCGGCCGACATCAAAGGCGCCACATTAATCATAACTCGCATCAATCGCCTCCGGAGCAGGGCCGTTTTTATTGTGAATCAGTATTAAAAAGACAGCGCGGGCGTATGAATCAAACGCGCGCCTCGAGACGTCAACGCGCGCGATAAATTCGTGTAGCGTAAACAAAAAAGTAGCGGCCCGATCGGTCCGCCCTGCGGTACACCTGTTGAATCTATTAGCGGGCCCGGCCGCGGCCAGATGAGATCGGGCCCGGTGCCCACGTGCCGCCCGCTCACATCAATTCAATCGATGCGTTGAGAAAAATCACCGCGACCGCCGCATCCACGGCGTGTGATGTCGCGATAGCGGATCAAACGAATGAGCCACGGTGCAAATCGTCCGCGAAGCTTCCCCACCAACTCGCGCAGTGAGTACGGCTACGGGGCCGGACTAATAAAAGCCCGTACTTCCTACGAAGTGATATTTATGTATGTACTACGTCTGGCTTCCATCTTTTATGATCGTCAACAGTTACATATTTAATGTTCGATGTTTATCAACATTTCTTTCTTATGCAGGTTTTAGTGGGGCTGTAAATTATTTATCTTCAAAGGCTCGCTTATTTTCGAACTTTTGTTCCACGCGCACAGTTATTCACGGTTTTTACAACTGACGTCACCGCCGTTATTAAGTACACTGCCACGTTATATTCGGTATCGTGAAATTACTTATGGCACCTACCGAAATATTTGCATGCCGTTAAACGTTACATTGTTATCCGCATAAGAGCTAAATTCATTCGTTGTATTTTGAATATTTTACGTCAAATCAAATTTATTAACTATTAAACATAACATTAAAGTAATTTCTATTCGTCAACTCACTAGGCAAGCCTGTATCGAGGAGGCATATTTCATATTTGAGACAAGCACACATATTTTACGCTCAGTAGACATCGAGTTTGACCTAAAAATATTCAATTTACTATTACAAAGCAAATAATCTTTTTTTTTTTAATCATGCAACATTTAAGATATATACAAGTTCTTCGTAAGACAGTGAAACAAGCGAACGTATTAACAGTACTCACATAATTGCGCGATAACGCGAAAACAGATAGCAGTTGAGATAACGTTAGACTCATCAAGGAATCGAAATGATATCATTAGTGATTCCAGTGTCACGCGTTAGTCAGCCGTTCGAATAACAGAGTCGGTCCGAAAAATCCGAAACGGTGACACATCCCATCGGTTCGGATCATTAAAATTGTCGCACGGCGGCCAAATGCACAAATAAACGTCATCGTTATATCCCAATAGAGATTCGATAAAATATCCGCTTCTTTAAATATTCTGCTCTAATTCTTTTCAGTCTTTTATAAAATTTAAATTATAGGTACATAGGATTTTGTGTCCACTCTCATCATGAGATATCGTAGCTTAGTGTCTGAGCGCTCGCTTTTATTTCAATATACTCGAGCAATCTGAGTTCAAATCTCGGTGCCGGCACCGATGAATTTGTTAATTTATAATTAACATAATTAACAATTTCAAGTGCTTGTTTACCATATACTCAATGGTGAAGGAAAACATCGTGAGGAAACCTGCATATTTAAGAAACATTAAAAAATTTTTAAATATGTGAATTCCACCAATCCACAGTGGGGCTGCGTGACGGTCTACGCCCTTACGCCCTCTGTATAGAGGA